>CBVK0100154330.1:0-28556 GCA_900067695.1 Picea abies
CTCTTCCGATCTCACATGTCGAAAGAGATCGTGTCTGACAGAGACACAAAATTTACTTCCAACTTTTGGAAATCACCGATGGCTGGTTTGGAGACCAAGTTACTATTTAGCACAGCCTATCACCCTCAAACCGATGGACAGATGGAAAGGGTGAACCAAATATTAGAAGACATGATCAAGATGCACGTAATGCATCAACCCAAAAAGTGGGAAGATTTCCTTCCACTGGTGGAATTCGCCTACAACAACGGCTACCAAGAATCCCTGAAGACGAGCCCTTTCAAAGTCCTCTACAGTAGGCCATGAAATACTCCATTCATTTGGAGTAATCTCGTAAACAGAGTTACTATTGTACCCAACATGTTGAAATAAATGGAACAACAAGTGATTTAGAGAAAACAAAATCTAAAGGTTGCTCAAAACCAACATAAAAGTTACGTCGACCAAAAGAGAACTCCAAGAGAGTTCAAGGCGGGAGAACACGTATACCTCATAGTTAGGCCCAGGAAGGGTTCCCTGAAAATGGGAGCATGTGCTAATTTGGCACCTCAATATTGTGGACCCTTTGAAGTTCTATATAGAGTGGGACCTGTAGTCTATAGGCTAGCACTTCCTCCCACAGTAAAAGAACATAATGTTTTCCATGCTTCATTATTGAAGAAATATGTACATGATTCTAATCATATAATTGATTGGTATGTGATCCAGGTGGAACCGAAGGGAGAATTCCTACCAGAACCTCAATGCACACTGGACAGAAAGGAAACCCCGCTGAGGAACCGAACCATTGCACAGGTCAAGGTGCAGTGGAAACATTTTAGCCCAGATGAGGCTACATGGGAAATGGAAGATGCCATGAAACAGGCATATCCGATTTTGTTTACTTCTTTACTTACACATTCTATTGATAGATAGAACATCATGGATGATGTTCCTTTAAGGGGGAGGGAATTGTAACACCCTATTTCCCCCAGTCTGTAAAAATAACAACATTGGCCAAGAACTATGGCAAACTCCAAGATGTGAATGTGTGATTTGATGGACCCTGTATAAAAGGGTCAATGAATGTAAATGATGTGTGAATATGTGTTGCATGACTGATGGGAGGGGGATGTGCTGAAAAAGAGACCACGATGGCTGATGAAAGGTGGTGGAAGGCACTTGGAATGGTGGCATTAACTTCCACCGAACCAATACCATATTTGTATTTACTGGCTCAAAGACCAAAGCTGCTCTCTAGCCCTGGAATGAATTACTCGCCAGGATGGTAGGTGGGGAGGCTCCTCATGAGTTAATGATGGGATGGGGGTGAACCTCCCATCTGTAGAAGCCCTCAAACCTGATCACTGTGGGGGAATTTGTGTCACACGTGACCTTGCAGGACAAAGCAAGAAAGGAAGTGTGGGGAGGGAGAGAGCACGCAACAGGAATCACAGAAGGAGAACCAGAGGAACTCCAGAAAATACAGCGAGTCTTGAGCAGAGGAGATGGAGAGTAACCTTCGTCCTTGACTTTCAACGAGTGGGAAGTAGGAGACTGAGTCTCAAAACCTCGTGGTCTAGCTCGGGGGTGGCTAGTGGTAAATCCGTTGAGAGTCACTGAGCCTACGGTTGGGTGGAAACGAGCACCGATCTCAGAAGTTGCATTACACCTCGTGTTTTCTGGTAAGTATTTATGTTATGTAGCTTAGCGGGGATACCTCTCAGCATTTTGGCATTTCGGCACCTGGGAATCCCAAGGGTCAGTTTCCTTGTATTTTCCAGTTGCAAAATCCCGATATGAGAAACCCCGAAATGATAGAGCGTGAATAGATTTTGATATTTCGGCGTTTTGGCACCCATGAATCCCAAGGGTTAGTTTCCTTGTATTCACCAGTTGCGAAATCCCAATATGAGAAACCCTGAAATGATACAGCATGAATATATTTTGATATTTCGGAGTTTCGACACCCGAGAATCCCAAGGGTCAGTTTCCTTGTATTCGCCAGTTGCGAAATCCCGATATGAGAAACCCTGAAATGATACAGCATGAATAGATTTTGATATTTTGGCGTTTCAGCACTCAGGAATCCCAAGGGTCAGTTTCCTTGTATTCTCCAGTTGCGAAATCCCGATATGAGAAACCTCGAAATGATATAGCGTGAATAGATTTTGATATTTCAGAGTTTCGACACCCAGGAATCCCAAGGGTTAGTTTCCTTGTATTCGCCAGTTGTGAAATCCCGATATGAGAAACCCTGAAATGATACAGCGTGAATAGATTTTGATATTTCAACGTTTCAGTGCCCGAGAATCCCAAGGGTCAGTTTCCTTGTATTCACCAGTTGCGAAATCCCGATATGAGAAACCCCAAAATGATACAGTGTGAATAGATTTTGATATTTCGGCGTTTCGGTGCCCGGGAATCCCAAGGGTCAAATTCCTTGTATTCGCCAGCTACAAAATCCCAATATGAGAAACCCCGAAATGGTATAGCGTGGTTAGAGTTTGGTGTTTTGGCGTTTCGGCACCTGGGATACCTAAGGGCAAGTTTCCTTGTATTCACCAGACGTGAAATCCCGATTTGCGAAACCTTGAAATGAACTTAGTGATGTATACAGGCTTCAGAGTTTCAGCTCCTGGGAAAACCCAGGTGCAAGACTTCCTGTCTTCACACATCGTGAAATTTTGACTTTTGAAACCCCAAAATGAGCTTGGTGGATATAAGGATTTCAGTGTTTCGACACTCGGAAAACTGAAGGGTATGAACCACTCATCTTCATATATTGTGAAATCCCAGTATGCGAAACCCCGCTAGGATTTAGTATGAGTCATTGATAAATTCAATGAGCTGTTAAATCCTTTTCGGCCTTCGGCACTTCAAAAGATAGAGAGCAGGGGAATGCTTGCGTCGTGATTCCTCGAATCGTGAAAGCTAGAAGTACCTCTCTGGTAAGGCCTATTCTCATAGCCAATGATCACATGGGGAAGGATAAAGGAAGGGAGGGTCTGCACCAGGTCCCATAGGAATTCGGGGATTCTATTCCTCGAAGAAGAGGAGAAAAAGATGAAAAATATTAGTTCTCGTAGTGGGTGTGTTACAGATGGTATGCTTTTAAATGCAACTTTTTCAATGCAATCTCTACAATTTCAATGAAATGCAATCTCTCCACATGTGTCAAAATCAATGTGAAGTAATCAAAAGAGAAAATGTCATAACCCAAAATAAGAAAATGTTTTTGTATTTTTGATATAAACAAAAGAAAATGCAAGGACTGAATAGGAACTTCACATACAGACCCTACTGCAAGAAAAAAGAGACACGCCAAGTAGGATACCTAGAAGCAAACACTTAGACCAATGTGAAAGGACAACCAATGAAAAATATTATAAGAAAGAATACCACCCAAAAATACAACAATAAGAAGGTTTCCTATCACTCTGTAAGCATTTAAAAATCAGGACAGAGACACAAGAAGACTCGACAACCAACCAAACTTACCCAGTAAACACCAAACTCATCCAACAAGATCAAAGAGTTGATGTATGCGACTGTTTGAGAAAAAACCACGTATGTATGCACCCTATATGAGGACAACTCATGTATGTACATGTCTTTCAAGGTAAAAGTCGTGTATACCCTATAAAACATTTCCAGGGAAAGGGTTAAGCCAAGAGACTCAAATGCAAAGTAAAATTAGGTTGTTAAGCAATCAAGCAAAAAGGAAGCTCAATCTAACAAGGAGAAAATCAAGGAGAAAAACACTCCAAACCCCAAAAGAAAGAAGATTGATCCCCAGTATGGTCATCAATTGTTTTACGAGAAAAATATCTGTATGGCATGGCGTAAACCACAATAGATGGAATGACACGTAGAAATAAACTTTAATCCCAAGTATGCTATATAAATGAAATGCTAACAAGACAAGGCCAAGAACCTACCGTGTCTGAATGTTCGATGAAGACCATTGTTGAGCACACAATTCAAATCTTTATACCTACAATTTGTCCTCAAAAAAAACGATACATAAGAATATGGTGATAATATATAATGTTAGCATACAGATTATCATAATCCATTAACATACATGAAAAATACTCCCAAGGAATAATAATTCAAATATTTGCAAGATATCAATTGGACAAGAAAAGAGTATTTCTATTAAAATAATCAATAGAAGTATATAGGTGACAAAATTTTGTAATGATACACATCGGAACCAAGAAACTAAGTCCCTCCAGTTGGGCCTCCAACACTTCAATCCTCCACAAATGACAAGCTCATATAAAGGAGACAATGAGATTCTACATCACAAAGAAGGAACATCTTGGGGGTTGAACAAGGAGTTCAAACTTTCAAGGATAAAGGGATGAAGACTCCATATGAAGTGAAATTTCTCTAGATTGTATTTTCTCTCAAAGTTGAATTGTTCAATCTCCTCCAAGGATTGGATAAGGATTAATTTATAGCCTTCATATGGAACTGAAGGGCTGATTTGGAGCGTTTCCAGTATATGGAAGGTCAAGGATCATGGATCTCATGACATGGCATGGAAACCCTACATGATTTTTAATTTTGAGCACCAAAACTAATGTATGCAGGTTGTAGTGGAGAAACCTATGTATATGCATGTTGTCTAACTAATAGGGCACGTATATGTGGAAAAATGTGTTTTTTGGCTCTCGAAGGTACAAAAGGGGACTTCAAGTCTGCATAGGGAAATGGAAAGGCCATCCAAGCAAGTTGCATGGGGTGAGGAAAAATATGTTGTAACATGGACATGGTGTATGCATTGTAGAAATTTAGACATTATTTGTTAGGCAAACATTTTAATATGTTTACATATCACTTTGCTCTTAGATATTTGGTCAACAAGTTAGTGTTGCGGGGAAGAATATGGATATAGATACTATTGTTTCAACAGTTTGATTTTGAAGTTGTGGTGATGCTTAGAAGATTGAATGCAGGGCTAGATAATATTTCGAGGATAACTAATGGAGAGGAACAAAGAAACTTGGAGGAAAATTTCCCAGATGAACAACTCTTTTCAATACATATTTCTAATGAATATTTTGCTGACATTATTGAGTTTTTGAGTACAATATTTTCACCAAAAAAATTTAATACTATGCAAAAGAATAATTTGGTGAGATGCCATTAAGACCGCAAGTAACTTTGAAGGTGTTTGACAAGTGAGAAGTATATTATGTAGGACCAATTAATCCACCATCCATAAGATCAGGAGTAAGGTATATATTTACAATCACAAAATATTTGACCAAATGGGCTGAAGCAACACCAGTGAAGGATTGCAGCACAGTGACTACAACACACTTCTTATTTGAGAAAGTGGTCACAAGATTTGGATGCCCTAGAATTATGATGAGTGATAAGGAGACTCATTTTATCAACAGTACTATCCATTCAATGACTGAATAATTTGAGATACATCATTAGAAGAGAACTCCTTACCATCCTTAAGCCAATGGGACAGTGGAAGCATTTAACAAGATATTAGAGAATTCTTTAACCAATATTTTAAATGTGAATAGGGATGATTGGTATTTGAAGATACCAACAATGTTATGGGCCTATAGAACTACTTGTAAGAAACTTATAGGGAAGACACCTTTTTTTATTGGTGTATGGATAGGAAGAAGTAGTTCCTTTGGAGTATGTGATAGCTAGTTTGTGCATTTTAGCAATTACAAACATGATAGAAAGAGGAACATCTCAAGAAATATTGGAAAAAATCATGGAATTGGAAGTGTAAATGTGTTGAACCTGCACAAAATATATCTAGCTAGAAAATACCACACACATTTGCAGAGAGAAATTGAGAAAGAAGAAGCAAGATATAAAGAATGGAAGAATTTTCATTAAACGTATTCCACACTCAAATAGTTAATAATTTACAATAGATATAGGATACATGATTAACTGATGCACCATAGTGGTGGTCTAGATTGATCTGGATGCACACCAACAGTTATGGGAATAAACTACCACCTAGTCTAGTCTCTTCGACAGTTATAGGAGTGAACTGCCACCTAGTCTGAGTTAACTAGTCTATAAGTCCTCAGTTAACTGATTGAAACAAAGTGAAGTGAGGAGGATATCAAGGAATCATGAGTAACGTGCTAGTCTGGTGATGATCCCAAGGACAATGCGCATTAGTTGGGGATGATCTCAATGTTGCATGGTAATAATCCCAATGTAGCATCTAGACTCCACTCAACTAATCAAACTGAAGTGAAAACTGAAGAGAATATTCTCCTAGAGGAATGTTCTCCCTAAACTTTAGGAGATTGGATAACGACTAATAAACATAGGGAAAACCTTAGGAAAAATAAATCCTAGGTGTGTGTGAAATAATCCAACAACCCCCATGAACATCACTATGGTGAAAATAAAGAATGGGTCCCAGTAATGAGGCCATGTTAGGTATCGAAATACAAAAGATACACTGAAATTAAAAAGGAAAGAGATAAAACCTCATGGGAAACCCTCCCCCTCAAATTACAATGCATAAAAAAAAATGAGAAGGAACAAAAAGGAGTTGCTAAGCAACCATGCCCTTCACTCCAAGAAGACCTCACAACTGTGCAAGTTTGTGCTCATTGAATATTTTGTTGAATATGTAGATGTCTACATGGATATGATGAAGTAGATTCATCATTGAGATGTCCACACATATCCACATTATCTTCTTGTAGTGAAGAAGATCCAAATAAGTTTGGATGAAACTTTGAAAAATGTGCAGTCGTTTTCGAACAAACACTGAAATTTTGTTCATTTTAAAGTGATCATAACCTCACTTCCCGAAATCATTTTGGACAGAAACAAAATTTAAATTGGATATTTTCCCAAGAGGAATTCAAATATTGAATTTTTTCTGCAAAATTTTCTCAGAAAATATCAGAATTGAGCCTGATGTGCGTGGCTCCATTTTTGTCTCCTGAGATGAATGCATTGTGCATGGAAAAGTGTCTACATGTGACCCCTAATATGCATGTCATATATCTTCCACATGAAATTCAGAAAACAAATCTGAAATGGAGTAGACATCATATTCTATTAATGGAATACAAATTTGTGCAAATACTTATGTAGAAGACTCTTCAGAATAAAATGTTTGATCTTTTGATGGCTTCTCTTCTGGCTCTATCTGTTCAAAATCCTACATGAAATATTCAAAATATTATTCATTCCAAAATATAACCTCCAATTTGGTCCATAATTCATTTGGAGTTGATTCTTGTGATTCTTCATATACTTGATAGAAATTTTTGGGAGAAATAGACATGCAGCTACATCCTATGGCCATATCTTGTCTATTGAGAAAGTCATTTTTCTCATCGGCAAAATCAAGCTCTACTTCCATTTCCATAGTTATTTGGTACAAGCCTCTGCATCTGAGCTGAAGAAGAATTTTTGTCTTCCACTCCAAATAGTTATGAGGCGTGAGAACTATTGTCGGTGAATAATCCATCTTTTCTATGTTCTTCAATCTTCAGTACCTGCAAAAATAATTTGGTGTAGATTTTTCTTAGCAGTCTATCGGCTTTGATACCATGTAAATGTGTTGAAACTGCACACAATGGATCTAGCTAGAAAATACCACACACATTTGCAGAGATAAATTGAGAAAGAAGAAGTAAGAGATAAAGAATGGAAGAATTCTCATTAACCGTATTCCACGCTCAAAGAGTAAATAATTTAAAATAGATATAAGATACATGAGTAATTTATGCACCATAGTGGTGGTCTAGAGTGATATGGACACACACCAGGAATTACGGGAGTAAAATTACACCTAGTCTAGTCTCTCAGGCAGTTACGGGAGTGAACTGCCACCTAGTTTGAGTTAACTAGTCTATCAGTCTTCAGTTAATTGAATGAAATAGAGTGAAGTGAGGAGGAGAACAAGGAATCATGAGTAATGTGTTAGTGTGGTGATGATCCCAAGGAAAATTCACATTAGCTGGTGATGATCCCAATGTTGCATGGTGATAATCCCAATGTAGCATTTAGACTCCACTCAACTGATCAAACTGAACTAAAAATTGAAGAGAATATTTACCTAGAAGAATATTCTCCCTAAACTTTAGGAGACTGGATAATGACTAATAAACATAGGGAAAACCTTGGGAAAAATAAATCCTATATGTGTGTGAGGTACTCCAACACCCCTCTGAACATCACTATGGTGAAAATAAAGAATGGGTCCCGTCAACGAAGCCATGTTAGGTACCCAAATACAAAATATACACTGAAATAAAATAGGAAAGAGGGAAAACCTCATGGGAACACCCCTCCCTCAAATTACAATGCATAAAAAAATGAGAACGAAAAAAAAGAAGTTGTTAAGCAACCATGTCCTTCACTCCAAGAAGCCCTTAGAATTATGCAAGTTTGTGCTCATTGAATATCTTGTTGAATATGTAGATGTCTGCATGGATATGATGAAGTAGATGCATCATTGAGGTGTCCACAAATATCAAATTTCTCTTCTTGTAATGAAGAATATCCAAATAAAGTTTGGATGAAACTTTGAAAACCATGCGGCTGTTTTCGGAAAAACACTGAAATTTTGTTGATTTTAAAATGATCATAACTTTACTTCCTGAAATCCATTTTTGACAATTTGTTTTTTGAAATTGGATATTTTCTTGAGATGAATTCAAATATCCAAATTTTTTCTGCACTTTTTTCTCAGAAAATATCATAATTGAGTCTAATGTGTGCAACTCCCTTTTTGTCTCCTGAGAAGCATGCATTGCGCATGGAAAAGTGTCTACATGTGACCCCTGAGATGCATGATGATGTAGGAGCATCACAAGTGAGCCAACAAAGAAAGCGCAAAGGTGAAGGACAGCTGGAATTTCACCAGTGCACATTTTGAGAACATTTTGAATTTCAAAGGATAAAGCACTAATGAAATATCTGAAAGGATGTATTTGCACTTATGTTTTGGATATTGTAAACAGATCTTGACCATTTCTCTCATCTGTCGGATATGGAGGCATTTACTTGTAATGAATGTAAAGTAGGTAGCTTTAATTTCGATTAGATAGCTAGAGCTAAAAGAGGGAAAACTCTAGAAATCTCCCTCGTAGGCGTTGTATTTAAATCAGTAATTCTCATTTGTAGCAGTAGAGTTGTAAAGAGCATAGAGAGAGAAGAACAAAGATTTTAGGATTATATAAGAAGATATCTATTTCTATTGAACCCATGTACAGGAGCACTGGGATCAATATAAAAATGCTTTAATTCCATTTCATGATGTTGTGGTGGTTGTTGTTTACATCTATTTTAATGGTATGTTTACAATTTTTCTTATGTTCTTTGTTATGCATGTATTTCAATGCTATGCGTGTGTGCTCTTGATTTCATGTTGAATGTATGAAGTCTGTGAGAGAAGCATGAGTTTCAATTGTTTCTCTTCTTGAGAATCATGCAAGGAGTGCAGTGAAGGTCTGCATAGAGTGTGTTGATGGAGTTTTGAGTTTTATCTCAGAAAAAGCTCAGGAGGGATACCGTTGTTCTCATACTAGCATAAGTGTAGGTGTATCACAAGAGTTGTGCAAGGTGTGCACCGACGATTTGAAATATTAGAGTTTTCCAACTGAGGAGAAAGGTTGAAGAAATGTTGTTGCAAAGGAATGCACAGATTTGAAGAGTGAAATAACCAAGGGTTATTATGAATGTCACAAGGTGTGCTTACAGGGATTCCTTAGGTTCCAGGAAATACAATGAGAGTCCAAATTTAGAAGGGTTAGAACCTTTGAAGTTTTCAAAGGAATAATGAGGTCCAGAGTCACCTTGCAGGACTTAAGATCAGAAGGAAGGATGCCAAGGTAATTGGGCAGAAGCCTTTGAGAAGTCTGAATGGACGGTCAAAATTATTAGAGGGAGAATCACCAAAATTATGTGGGTCGTTGGAACTTGCAGGCCAGTGGGAAGATTAAGATTGAGTGTCTTTCAACACTCATAAGCTCAGGAGGAATAATTTTCGTTGGATTCGGATCAACGAGGGTCATTGATCGCATGCTTGAATTCATCGTTTCGGAAGTCATGGCATGGAGGATGTTGTGACTCGGAGTCAAGAGTTGAGAACTCTTGATTCATGAAGTATTGATAGAATTAGGACCGTCAGATAATGAGGAGCTCAGAGCCATTGATCGTGATGAGGAGTCACTGAAATTTCGACCACCAGTGAAGGGTGTTGCTGCATTTCAAATCACCGATAAGCGAAATTCCTAACTGCCGAAGGATTTAGCCCTAGGTCGCAGTCAGGTGGGTCACATCAAGTAAATTCAAGGGAGGAGTCAAAGGACCCGTTATCCTTTTGGGGTTTCGAGGATTGATGAGTTAAAGGGACTTGCATCACTGATTACGAAGCCGTGAAAAAAAAAAATACTTTTCAGGTGAAGGGTGTGGTCACGTCAGCTGGTCACATGGATGTGATTTGGCACATAGTGCTTGTTCACACATGCATAACTCCTAATAAGGACCAGTGGATAAACACTTTTGTGTGGATAATTCTTGTATGGAATCAAAGAGTCAACCAAACTCAAAAGGGGAGATTAAGAATGATCCTA
Organism: Picea abies; assembly: GCA_900067695.1. NCBI lineage: Eukaryota > Viridiplantae > Streptophyta > Pinopsida > Pinales > Pinaceae > Picea > Picea abies. Next base: position 10,584 of record CBVK0100154330.1, read on the forward strand.
TACTGGGAGGTCCTGCAGAACCTGCTGAGGTAGGTGTGTCTATGTCAGGTGGTATCAGAGCCTACAATATTTTTTTATCTAGGAGAGAGGAGACAAAAGGCAAGTTGTGATTTGATATCGGTGTAAACATATGTAAAACAATGCCACCTAGAAGACGTCAAGATAGACCAATGTCTGATCCAGTTGTGGAAAGGGAAATGATATAACTCTGTGCTCGATTAGATTCTCTAGAGACAGCACAAAGAAAGATAGTTGATGTTGGATATGTCAATGAAGCCTAAAGAGAAAATGAGGTCGGAGTTGGAGAAGAAGTTGCAGTTGAAGATGCTGCAGAAGAATGTCTATTTAGAGTTGTTGCAAGAACAGGTGCCAGGGAAAAGATGGACATTCTGATGTATGAAGGCAACTTAGAAGTTGAAGAGATGCTAGATTGGTTTAGAGCTATAGACAAATACTTCAACTATGAGGATGTCGAGGAGGATAAGAAAGTCAAACATGTCGTCACTAGACTTAAAGGGCATGCAACATTGTGGTGGGATGAACTACAGGCTGACAGGCGTTGCAAAGGAAAACAAAGAATCAAAATCTAGTATAGAATGGTTGCAAAGATGAAAGCCAAATTTATACCCAGGGACTACCAGATTAATCTATTTCGAAGAATGAAAAATTTGAGACAGAAAGGGATGACAATGAAATAATACACTGAGGAGTTCTACAGGATAAACATTAGAGCAGGTCATTGTGAGAGTGATGATGAGAAGGTCGCTAGATACATGAATGGTATGATATATGACATTTAGGATGAGATGAGCATCATGATGATTAGAAATGTGGAATATGCTTATCAGATTGCTCTAAAGGCTGAAGAAAAATTAGCCCGAAAACAAAGTCAAAGAGGCATAGGTAGAAGTGAGAGAAGAGGCAAAGAAATTGCCCAGGACATGGTACAGAAGCCTAAGGATGAAGAAAATAAATCTCATACTCACCCAGAAAGAGGAGGAAGTTCACAGGGAAGACAATATGCCGACAGAAATACTTTTCCGTGAGCCAGAGGAAGAGGAAGAGGCAGAGGTGGTGAGATAAAATGTTTTGTCTGTGGAAAGATCGGACATAAGTCTTATGAATGTCCTGATAGAAAAAGAGACAGAGGAGGCGAAGCTCACATTTCAGAAGTGAAAAGGAGAAATGTTGAGGCAAAATATGCAGAAGGTGGAAGATCCTTAATGATGAGGAAAATTCTCTTAAATCCAAAGAAGGAGATAGAGAATCCAGTCCAAAGAAACAATTTTCTTAGAACTGCTTGCAATACCAAGGATAGGGTATGCAAGGTAATAGTGGACAGTGGAAGTACAAATAATTTAGTATCCATAGAAATGGTGGAAAAAATGGAATTGGAGATAGTTGCACATCTGAGCCCATACAGAGTCTCGTGGTTACAAAAAGGACATCGGGTAACAGTCACTAAACAATGTTTAGTTGAATTTAAAATAGGGGGTTATAGAGATGAAATCTTGTGTGATGTTATTCCCATGGATGTCTGTCATATTTTGTAGGGTAGACCATGGAAATATGACAGAAATGTTGTTCATGATGGGAGAAATAACACATACACCTTGGAGAAGAATGGTAGAACACATATGTTGCTACCAATTGAATATAAAAAGGTGAATACAGAGGCAAGAAATACTATACTTCTCATGAGTGGGAAGGAACTTCTTGATGAAGTCAAGAAGGAAGAAGACATGCAGTTTGTTGTAGTGAGAAAACCCAGAGTCATTTTGACAAGTACCAAGATAGATGATCTATCGGAGGAAATTCAAGAACTGCTGGAGAATTTCGCTGATATCATGGTCGACGATTTACCCTATTCGTTGCCACCTATAAGAAGTATAAGCCATCATTTTGATCTTATAACTGAAGAGAGTTTTCCAAACAAAGCTGCGTACAGATTGAAGCCACAGGAGAATGAGGAGGTTAAGAAGTAAGACGAGGATTTGATGGACAAAGGGTTGGTTAGAGAAAGCTTGAGTCCATGTGCTGTACCTACAGTGCTAAATCCAAAGAAGGGTGGTGGTTGGAGAATGTGTATTGACCCAAGAGCTATAAACAAAATCACCATCAGGTATAGATTTCCTTTACTGAGGATGGATGACTTTATGGATTGCTTGAGTGGAGCAAATTTTTTTTCAAAAATTGATTTGAAAAGCGGATATCATCAGATTCGAATGAGAGAAGGTGATGAATGGAATACAACATTCAAAACGAATGAAGGACTGTATGAATGGCTTGTCATTCCATTTGGTTTGACAAATGCACCAAGTACTTTTATGAGGTTGATGAATGAAGTCTTGAAGGATTTCATTGGAAAGTTTGTGATTGTGTATCTTGATGATATACTGATCTTCAGTAAAAATGAGGAAGAAAATTTGAGACACTTAACTCTACTGATGAGGAGGTTGCAACAAGAGAAGTTGCCGATAAATTTGAAGAAGTCATATTTCATGAAGAAAGAACTCATTTATTTGGGGTTCGTAATCTCTTTGAATGAGTTGAAAATGGATCCTGAGAAGGTAAAAAAAATCAGAGATTGGCCATCGCCAAAAAGTATCTTTGAAGTTAGAAGCTTCAATGTATTAGCTATTTTTTACCAAAATTTCATCAGAAATTTGAGTGGGATATGTGCACCAATGATGGACACAGTCAAGAAAAGACATAAATCTTTTCATTGGACAGAGGAAGCAGAGAAAAGTGTCAAGTTGCTGAAAGATAAGGTAACTAGACAACCAGTTTTGGTTCTACCAAATTTAAGTAAGACATTCCAAGTCAGATGTGATGCAAGTGGATTTGCAATTAAAGCAGTCTTGAGTCAAGATAATAGACTGATTTCATATTTCAGTGAGAAGTTGAACGATGCCAAAGTGAAATATTCCACGTATGATAAAGAATTTTATGGAATCATAGAGGCATTAAAGAAATGGAGGCATTACTTAATTCTGAAAGGGTTTGTCTTGTATAGCGACAACCATGCTTTACAATTCATAACTCGACAGGAAAATCTGAATTAGAAACATGCAAAATGGGTTGAATATATGAAAAATTTTACTTCTGTTATAAAGCACATTTCTGGAACTGCTAGCAAGGTTGTCGATGCATTAAGCAGGAAATGTTTTGTTCTACAGGAGTTCAGAGTGAAGACCTTAGGTTTTGATAACCTTAAGGATATGTAGAAGGATGATTCAGATTTTAAAGAAGCTTATGAAGCATGTGAGAATCCATTTCTCAGAGATAGAAGCCAATGGACTAAATATATGATTCAATATGGTTTGTTATTCAGGGTAAATCAGTTGTGTATATAGAAATGATCTATGAGAGAAAACCTCTTGAAGGAAAAACATAGTGGGGGATTGGCTGGACATTTTGTCCATGAAAAAATGTTTGTGCAACTGAAAAACTTATATTATTGGCTAGGGATGAGGACAGATGTCAAGAAATTTGTGAACAGATGTAGAATTTTCCAGCACGCAAAGGGGAAAAGACAAAATACAGGATTGTATCAATCATTGCAAGGACCAGAGAGGCCATGGGATGCGGTAAGCATGGATTTTGTGTTAGGACTGCCAAGGACACAGAGGGGTTGTGATTCCATATTTATGGTAGTCTATAGATTTTCAAAAATGGCACATTTCATACCATGTTAGAAAACCAGTGATGCAACTCACATTGCAAATCTGTTTTTCAAAGAAGTTGTTAGACTTCATGGCTTACCCAGGAGTATTGTTTCAGACAGGGATACCAAATTTTTTGGTCATTTTTGGAGAACACTATGGAAGAAGTTGGGGACATAATTGTCTTTTAGCTCAGCATATCACCCTCAGATGGATGGATAGACCGAGGTAGTGAACCAAAGTATAGGATATTTATTGAGAAGTTTAGTAGCTGAACATCGTAGTCAGTGGGATCAGATTCTGCCACAAGAAAAAATTTCATATAATGATTCACCTAATAGAAGCACAAGACAAAGCCCATTTCAGATTATGTATGGAATGCAGCTGAGTGGAATATCTGAATTGAGAGATTTATGGCAGAACGAGTCAAGGAGTGCTAGTGTAGATGATTTTGTAGCAGAGATGTAAGATCTCCACAGTAAAATCATAGAGCAGCTAAAGAATTCCAACCAGGAATATAAGCACAGATCATATCAACACAGGAGAGAACTTCAGTTTGCAGTAGGTGATTTGATTCTAGTGCATCTCAGAAAAGAAAGGTTCCCAAGGGGAACATATAATAATCTGAAGATGAAGAAGATAGGGTTGTGTAAGATCATAAGAAAGTTTGAGGCCAATGCTTATGAGATAGAATTGAAAAATGATGTGGTCATCTCGCCCATATTCAACGTAGGAGATCTGTATCATTACAGAGTCGATGGAACAGAGGAGGATTAGAAAAAAGTTCAGTGGGTCAAATAGTTGCCTATAGTTGAAAAGCCAGAGATGGAAAAGATAATTGACCAGAGAGTTGGGAAGAAGACCCAAAGGAAGACATACTTTGAATATTTGTTCAAATGGAAAGGACACCCAATTGAGGATGCAAGTTGGGAAGGCAAAGAAGATATCCAAAGACATGGGCAAACGGTGCAGGAGCTCATGAACATGAGTTCATGAATTTTTTAGCCAAGGGAGTATGATGTAGGAGCATCATAAGTGAGCCAACAAAGCAAGTGCAAAGGTGAAGGACAGTTGGAATTGCACCAATGCATGTTTTGAGAACATTTTGAATTTCAAAGGATAAAGCATTAATAAAATATCTGAAAGGATGTATTTGCACTTATGTTTTGGAGATTGTAAACAGATCTTGAGCATTTCTTCATCTGTCGGATATGGAGGCATTTAATTGTAATGAATGTAAAGTAGGTAGCCTTAATTTTGATTAGATAGCTAGAGATGAAAGAGGGAAAACTCTAGAAAGCTCCCTTGTGGGCATTGTATTAAAATCAGTAATTCTCATTTGTAGCAATAGAGATGTAGAGAGCATAGAGAAAGAAGAACAAAGATTTTAGGATTGTATAAGTAGATAGTTGTTTCTATTGAACCCATGTACAGGAGCACTGGGATTAATATAAAAATTCTTTAATTCCATTTCATGGTGTTGTGGTGGTTGTTGTTTACATCTATTTTAATGGTATGTTTGCAGTTTTTCTTATGTTCTCTATTATGCATTTATTTCAATGTTATGTGTGTGTATGCTCTTGATTTCATGTTGAATGTATGAAGTCTATGAGAGGAGAAGTATAAGTTTCAATTGTTTCTCTTCTTGAGAAATCCTACAAGGAGTGCAGTGAAGGTCTGCATATAGTGCGTTGACGGGGTTCTGAGTTTTATCTCAGAAAAAGATTAGGAGGGATACCATTGTTCTCATACTAGAAGAAGTGCAGGTGTAGCACAAGAGTCATGCAAGGTGTGCACTGGTGAGTTGAAATCTTAGAATTTTCCAACCGAGCAGAAAGGTTGAAGAACTGTTGTTGCAAAGGAGCGCACATAGTTGAAGAGTGAAATAATTAGGGGTTATTGTCAATGTCACAAGGTGTGTGTGTAGGGATTCCTTAGATTCTAGGAGTTACAGCAAGAGTCCAAATTCATAAGGGTTAGAACCTTTGAAGTGTTCAAAGGAAGAACCAAGTTTGGAGTCACCTCATAGAACTTAAGATCAGAAGGAAAGATGCCAAGGTAATTGGGCCAAAGCCTTTGAGAAGTTTGAACGGACGGTCAAAATTCTTAGAGGGATAATCACCGAATTTTTGTGGGCCGTTGGAACTTGCAGACAAGAGGGAATACTAAGACTAGGTGTCTTTCAACACTCGTAAGCTCAGGAGGGATAGTCTTTGGATCCAGATCAACAAGGGTCATTGATTGCATGCTTGAATTCATCATTTCAGAAGTTGGGGTGTGGAGGATGTTGTGACTCGGAGTCGAGAGTTGTGAACTCCCAATTCATGAAGTCTCAATAGAATCAAGACTGTCAGATCATGAGGAGCTCAGAGCTATTGATCGTGACAAGGAGTCACCACAATTTCAGCCACCGGTGAAGGGTGTTGTTGCATTTCGAATTGTTGATAAGAGAAATTTTGAACCGTCGAAGGATTTGGCCCCAGGTCATAGTCGAGGGGGTCACATAAAGTAAATTCAAGGGAGGAGTCAAAGGACCCATTATCCTTTCATGGTTTCAGGGATTGAAGAGTCAGAGGGACTTGCATCAATGATCACAAAGCTGTGAAAAGTCAAAAATACTTTTTGGGTGAAGGGTGTGGTCACGTGGATGTGAGTTGGTGCATAGTGCTTATTCACACAGGCGTAACTCCTAAGAAGGACCTATGGATAAACACTTGTGTGTGGAGGATTCTTGCAGGGAATCAAAGAGTCAACCAAACTCAAAAGGACAGATTAATAATGATCGTAGACCGGGAGGTCGTGCAAAACCTGCTGAGGTAGGTGTGTCTACATCACATGCCATATATCTTCCACATTAAATTTAGAAAACAAATATGAAATGGAGTAGACATCATCTTCAATTAATGGAATACAAATTTGTGCAAATACTTGTGTAGAATACTCTTTAGAATAAAATGTTTGATCTTCTGATGGCTTCTCTTCTGGCTCTATCTGTTCAAACTCCTACATGAAATATTCACAATCTTATTTATTCCCAAATAGAACCTCCAATCTGTTCCATAATTCATTTGGAGTTGCTTCTTATGATTCTTCATATACTTGATGGAAAAGTTTGAGAGACACAGACATGTAGATACATCCTATGGACATATCTTGTCTATTGAGAAAGTCATTTTTCTCATCGGCAGAATCAAGATCTACTTCCATTTCCATAGTTATTTGGTACAAGCCTCTGCATCTGAGTTGAAGCATAATTTTTGGCTTCCACTCCAAATAGTTATGAGGCGTGAGAAGTATTGTCGGTGAATAATCCATCTTTTCTATGTTCTTCAATCTTCAGTACCTACAAAAATAATCTGGTGTAGCTTTTTCTTAGCAGTTTTTCAGCTTTGATACCATGTAAATGTGTTGAAACTTCACATAATAGATATATCTAGAAAATACCACACACATTTGTAGAGAGAAATTGAGAAAAAATAAGAAAGAGAGAAAGAATGGAAGAATTCTCATTAACCGTATTCCACACTCAAAGAGTGAATAATTTACAATAGATATAGGATACATGAGTAACTGATGCACCACAGTGGTGGTATAGAGTGATCTGGACACACACTAGCAGTTACGGGAGTAAATTTCCACCTAGTCTAGTCTCTCAGGAAGTTAAAGGAGTAAATTGCCACCTAGTCTAAGTTAACTAGTATATCAGTCTTCAGCTAACAGAATGAAACAAAGTGAAGTGAGGAGGAGATCTGGGAATCATGAGTAATGCATTAGTCTGATGATGATCCCAATGATAATATGCATTAGATTTTGATGATCCCAATGTTTCATGGTGATAATCCCAATGTAACATATAGACTCCACTCAACTAATCAAACTGAAGAGAATATTCACCTAGAGGAATATTCTCCCTAAACTTTAGGAGACTGGATATTGGCTAATAAACATAGGGAAAACCTGAGGAAAAATAAATCCTAGGTGTGTGTGAAGTACTCCAACACCCCCCTGAACATCCGTATGGTGAAAATAAAGAATGGGTCCCAGCAATGAGGCCATGTTAGGTACCCAAATACAAAAGATACACTGAAATAAAAGAGGAAAGAGGGAAAAAATCACCATAACCCCCACCCCCCCCATCAAATTACAATGCATAAAGATAATGAGAAGGAACAAAAAGTAGTGTCTAAGCAACCATGTCCTTCACTCCAATAAGACCTCGCAATTGTGCAAGTTTGTGCCCGTTGAAGATTTTGTTGAAGATGTAGATGTATGCATGAATCTAATGAAGTAGATTCATCATTGAGGTGTCTGCACATATCAATTTTCTCTTCTTGTAATGAAGAAGAACCAAATAAAGTTTGGATGAAACTTTGAAAACCATGATGAATTTTTTTATATTTTAAAATGATCATAACTTCACTTTGCAAAATCCGTTTTGGATGATTTGTTTTTTGAAATTGGATATTTTCCCGAGAAGAATTCAAATATCCAATTTTTTTTTGCAAATTTTCTCCAAAAATATCAAAATTGAGTCTGATGTGTGTGACTCCCTTTTTGTCTCCTGAGATGCATGCCATATATCTTCCACATGAAATTCAGAAAACAAATATGAAATGGAGTAGACATCATATTCAATTAATGGAATACAAATTTGTGTAAATACTTGTGTAGAATAATCTTTAGAATAAAATGTTTGATCTTTTGATGACTTCTCTTCTGGCTCTATCTGTTCAACCTCCTGCATGAAATCTTCACAATCTTATTTATTCCAAAATAGAACCTATAATATGGTCCATAATTCATTTGGAGTTTATTCTTGTGATTCTTCATATACTTGATGGAAAATTTTGGGAGAAACAGACATGCAGATACATCCTATGGCCATATCTTGTCTATTGAGAAAGTCATTTTTCTGATCGACGAAATCAGGCTCTACTTCCATTGCCATAGTTATTTGGTACAATATTTTGCATCTGAGCTGAAGAAGCTTTTTTGGATTCCACTCCAAATATTTATGAGGCGTGAGAAGTATTGCCAGTGAATAATCCATCTTTTATGCATTCTTCAATCTTCAGTACCTGCAAAAATAATTTGGTGTATCTTTTTATTAGTAGTGCATCAGATCAGATACCATGTAAATGTGTTGAACCTGCATAGAATAGATCTAGCTAGAAAATACCACACACATTTGCAGAGAGAAATTGAGAAAGAAGAATCAAGAGAGAAAGAGCGGAATAATTCTCATTAACCGTATTCCGCACTCAAAGAGTGAATAATTTACAATATATATATAGGATACAAAAGTAACTAATGCACCATAGTGTTGGTCTAGAGTGATATCGATACACACCAATAGTTATGGGAGTAAACTACCACCTAATCTATTTTCTCAGGCAATTGCAGGAGTGAACTATGACCTAGTCTAAGTTAACTAGTCTATTAGTATTCAGTTAACTGATTGAAAGAGAGTGAAGTGAGGAGGAGATCAGGGAACCATGAGTAATATGCTATTCTAGTGATGATCCCAAGGAAAAAGCGCATTAGTTGGTGATGATCCCAGTGTTGCATGGTGATAATCCCAATGTATCATCTAGACTCCACTCAACTGATCAAACTAAAGAGAATAGTATCCTAGAGGAATATTATCCCTAAACTTTAGGGGACTAGATAATGACTAATAAACATAGGGAAAACCTTAGGAAAAATAAATCCTAGGTGTGTGTGAAGTACTCCAACAGGAAGAAGACATCATTGTAGTTGGTTTCCATCAACAAGTATAGAAAGAAAAATATAAGGCTTGGCATGACAGACATATTAAGAAAAATAATTTTAAGGAAGGAGATACGGTTCTCCTCTATGACATTAAATACTTACAACACCCAGGGAAGTTCAATATACATTTTCTAGGGCCATATGAGATAAAGTGTGTCATAGATGGAGGTGTTATGCAGCTGTAGGATTTAGCAGGCAAGGAAATGCAAGGATTGGTGAATGGTAGTTGATTGAAACTGTATGGGGACAATCAAGATACCAACCCTCAGTAGCTATCATGTAGAATATATAATTGTACATATTGTATATAGTAGGAGTCAAAAAGAAGAAAAAGCAAGAAAAAACTAGAAAATGAAGAAAAATGAAGAAAAAAAATTGGAAAGAGAAGAAAAAGACAAACAGAAGTAGGTAGATGGACAAGTGGTAGACATACAGTTGAAGGATACAATGCACAAAAAATTTTAGAAAGTGGTATGAATTAACCAAAAGACACTTCATGACAAAAAAAATGAACACAACACGTCGGAACTGAAACTTTTCGGAAAGAAAAAACCAATGATCGAGTAAGTAAGGCACATTTATGACAAAGGTTATAAAAGGGGAAAAGCATGAAAAGGTAAACACTTCTGATTTTGAGAAAACATGAGAAAAGGAGCGAACATGTTTCCATTATGTGAGGAGTTGTGAATAATCTGGCTTAGATTTAGTATGAAATTTTCCCGAGCTAGAATAATGACACTGTCGAAGTTTGGAGCACCCAACCAGTTCTCAAGAAGGACAATAAGCACCAAAAAACTATTGGAGGAGAAAACCAAGGTGGTATATGTGGATAATATCCCATCAAAATAAGTGAGTAGAGTATTTCGACATTGGTCAAGGAGAAGAACCCAGAGGAAGAAGCAGTGGAGGTAAACCAGATGGAAGAAGGATGAAACTGTAGTGCAGAAGGAAACCCTAACATAGAAAAACTAGGAGTAACACACACATAGGGAGAACTGAATGAAGAAGATGATGAGTATATATAATTGGATGAACCTAAGGAAGAAAATAACCCTAGGGAAAAAGAACCCTCGGAGTTCTAGGATGACAATGATGCAAATCAGAACACGAAGGAGGAATTACATATCGAGAAAATAAGTCTATCAAAGAAGAGAACAAAGCTAATAGTAACAATAGCATGCACACAGAAGTAGGTTTTGCTGTCATTACCCCAAATTATGGAGTCAATGATAGTTGTAGAGGGAATTATGGGGTTTTTTCCCAAACTGGAATACGCAAATCACCATGTAATAGAGGTGACCAAGTTTCTTGAGATCGCATAGAAACTTTATATGGAGAACAAAGGGGTAACTATGGCATGAATTATTATATTAGAACCTAAAATAATGGATTGCAGGGCTTTATAAATCTGACATCATGAATTTATTGGAAATCTCACACTTTGGTAGGGGGAAGGATTTCAATGCCTATGTGAAGAAACTACTGACGAGACTCCATGGAGGATTTTCATGGATGGACAAACCTATCCCAATTAATGTAGAACTAACTGTGAATATCACAGGGCTTCAAATATATTGAGAGAATATTGAGCAGTATTTAGACGATAAAGCAAAGGAAAAGGCAATTGCAGAGGAACTAAAATCCCAATTTGGCACTGATAGGGGAACCATAGGCATGATTGTCAAAAACATAAATGACCTAGCCACAAGATTCACAAAAAATTTGATGGATTGCAAGTTACTGATAAAATTTTGTAAGGAAGAGGCACCAACAAGAGTGGTATGAGAAACCACGTAGTATGCAAAGGGGACAATAACTAGTTGGGCACCGTATTTCCTAAACCTATTTTTGGAATATTGCAGAGATGTGCATGATTCTAGGACATGGTTCCACTATTATTGGTTGCTAATTTTGATAGCCTTAGTGGCATGGGGAGAACCAAAGTATTCATCCTTCCTTGATAGGAGAGGAAAGTGTCGCGCAACAAGGTATATAGACCTATGGAACAATACAGATACAACACAAAGGAAAGATAATTCCAACAGTTTTGGTATGTCTCTTGAGGAGATGTAGGATAAGATAGCATATACATGGAGGATCTCACTAGAAGTGGTGAAGGAGAATGAAGGGATAGAAAATTTCAAATCATCTAGGCACAATATGTGGATACAAGCAAGGAGAGACCCCAAGAAGAAATGGTTGAACATGTAGTACTGTGTCACAACATAAGAAGCACAATGGTTGATAGGTGAATGGCCAGATCAGTGGAAGGTACTAGTGGTTGACAAGAAAGAAACAAAGGATAAGGAACAATCAGAGATTCAGAAATCAAGTAGTCCAACAACAAATAGTAGAAAAACATCATAGCACACTCATAAAATAGAAAGTACGACGAAATTAAAGAAGTAGAGAAAGAAGGAAACAATACCTAGGGCCTTAGTACTAAGAACTGAGTGTGCAAAATAAACAAATGGGGAAGCACAAAAAAAGGATAACATCCCTATCTAGGAGGCACGAAGTGGAGACATACCAAAGGAAAAGAACCTCACGTAGACAGAGACAACACCAAAGATAAAATTATCAATGCAGATAGGAGGACAATGCAAGAAGATGAAGGTGTAAAAGAAGTCCCCTAAGCTCACAATAACTGAGGATGACACATAATTGGTGGTAGAAAAAGTGCAGGATTTAGGAGAATAATCCCTATACATTGCAAAGTCACAAAGAGAATAATTAATGAAAAAGTTGATGTAGGTGAAAGAATTTTTGGAAATCATATAGATCAATGTAGCACAACAAAAAGGCACAACATAGCAGGAGAAAATCCATGAGGAAAAGGAGACAGTAAAGAAAGCAACAATGGGAAGTGAAACTTTCCAAATCAACCAAGGAATGTAACACATAGACAAGGACACAAAAAATAAACCCTTGAAGGATATAGAGAAGTTGGACTTGGTGTTGTCTAAGATTCCAACCAAGGAATTATACAAGCTAGATATTAGTGTGGTGAATGAAGTTCAATCAAGGGCCAGAACAAATGCAACAAACTTAGAGATAGAAAGGGAGGTAAAGGAGGTACTAGAGATAGCCCTCAAACAATTGCATCTCGAAAGGGATTAAGAAAAACAATGCATGGAGAAAATAGAAAAAAGGTTGGAGAAAGTCTTTCAAACTATACCAGAAAATGCACTAGAAGAGGTGTTAAGTATAGAAGAGAAGATCCAAAACATAGCGTAGACTATGGAAAGTTATAAAGATGAAATCATAGAACTAACAGAGAAGGTGATCCATAGCACTCCACCAGAGATCAAAGCACAAAGGGAACAATAGACTGTGAAACACATAGAAAATATTGAAGGGGATATTAACAAAATGACATAACTTTATAATAGTACAGTGCATATGTAGAAATAATTACATGAATATGAAATATTCAAGAACTATACCAAAAGGAGGGAAACACAAACATTGCAGTATAGGACTTGAAGAATAGATAGAATAATATGGCCATATTAGAAAGGATGAAGAGTGCACATGAGGTGAAAAACTTGTAGGCAGAGTTGAAGTCAATTAATATGGAGAAGCAGTTAAGGTGGGCTCAGTTGGAGCCATTGCAAGAAAGGGCAGAAACGATGATCACAGAGTTGGAAGAAGTAAAGATAAGCATAGAGAAGATACACTTGGAGAGTGTAGAGGTGTTTAATGAGCACATAACAACGCACGTGGTATAAAGTATTGCAAAAAAGAGTGTGCAAGAGAAAGCACAAGTACAATATCTCACAAAAATATTTCAGACATTGAAGAAGTCAGTGTAGGAGGAAACAAATGCTTGAGTAGATTAGTATGAGCCATAGGTAAGTTTTGGGGTCCTGTTGGAGCAAGATATTTTGGGAGAAAATTTCAAGGAATAAGGAAGAGCACAAAAAATGAGGCAAGAAGCTAAGGAACGGACCAAAGAAGCAGCGCACACTGGAAATCAAGGAAAATGGGCTTGAGGGAAAAAAGAGTCAAAGCAAGAAATGGTTGGATTGAAGACAAACCATACACAATAGGTTGTAAAGTGGAAAAATCTAGTCCACTATGGTTAGGTTTTTGGTAATCAATGCAATGGGCTTAACCCAATTTTGGTAGTATAAATAGGCATTGTAATATCTGAGGAAAGGATCTAATTTTGGCGAAGTTGAGTTCAGTTTTGAGTCCTTGATATGTTTTGAGTCACATTATTGGTTTTCATTGAGGGATTTGGAGATCATATTTGGAGATTTATGGATTGTAACCGAGGGTCAGGTCACAAGATGTGGAGCTTGGTGCGACACTAGTCAGCCTCACCAACTTATTATGTCATGTAGGCAACACAAGAAATTGAAGATGAATAATAAAGAAGCATAGAATTCCAAATATTTTTGGGCATATCCCGGGGGGGTTAACCATGCTAAAATACCATGTCAATGTTTGGAATGTGTTATTTATGTTTTTCAATGTCTTTTATGATGAATAAATGGTTAAATGAATCAATATGTTAAGGTTAATTTTATTGGAGATACTTCAGACACACCTAGGATTTCTTTTTCCTAAGATTTTCCCTATATTTATTAGTCATTATTCAGTCTCCTATATTTTAGGGATAATATTCTTGTAGGAGAATATTCTCTTCATTTCACACTTCAGTTTGATCAGTTGAGTGGAGTCTAGATGCCACATTGGGATTATCACCATGCAACATTAGGATCATCCCCATTTGATGTGCATTGTCCTTGGGATCATCACCATACTAGCACATTAATAATGACTCCCTAATATCCTCCTTAGTTCACTATGTTTTAGTCAGTTAACTGAAGAATGAGAGACTAGTTAACCCAAACTAGGTGGCAGTTCACTCTCATAACTGCCTGAGAGACTAGACTAGTTGGTTGTTTACTCCCGTAATTGTTGGTGTGTGTCCAGATCACTCTATAACACCACTATGATGCATTGTATTCCCTTTTAGTGTGAATTAGTTGATTTATATAGAGTATATAATGTGTAAATTATTATTCATTCATTTGGTTAATGAGAATTATTCCATTCTTTCTCTCTTGCTTCTCTTTTCTCATATTTTCTTTGCAAATTATGTATGTCTTTTTCTAGCTAGATCTATTCTATGTAGGTTCAACACATTTACATGTTATCATAGCCGATAGACTTATAGGGAAAATAAACACTAAATTGTTTTTACAGGTATAGAAGATTGGAGACAACGGAAAAATGAAATTTCCAAAATAATTATTTCTTACACCGTACAATTTATTTGCATGGAAGGAGAAGATGATAATGCATATTCAAGGAAGAGGATTATATAGGTTAACCATGAACACAGAAACCAAACCAACATCATGATCCATATTTAGGAGTGGAAGGAATTGATCAATATACTGAATATAATAAACACATAGATAGGAAGAATAACAAAAATATCCAGTGAACAATATCTTCTATTAAATAATGAAATAGGCTGAAACTGTAAAACTAAGGAACTGAAACTTGCTCGAATAGTGGTAGTTATCTCTGAGAATATATGTGGCTACTGCACACATCCGTATGAGAAGAATGGATTAAAATGAGGCTCCATAGTTCCTTTTCAAATTACTCATGAATGCCAAAACCCTAGACATCCAAAAACCTAACCCTAGAAGGTGAAATGCCAAAAGTCATGTGGGCCCTATGGGTTAGTTGGTGTAATTTGGTACCTCAACTTCCTAGGGTCATAAATTTTGCATAAGACCTCCATTTTAAGCACGTGATAGCCCGTTGGAAAGGTATTTAATAGAAATACACATTCTTCCATCAGAATCTAACTCTGTCTATAGTCTGACCGTGGCGAGTCAAAAAAACAACATTTAGGGCCCCAAAACAGCCCTAGAAGTAAAAAAAGATGTGTTGACATGAAAACATACAAAATAATCCAGTTGGATTAGGAGAGAGGACACTCGTATCCACCTGGATAATGTGTGGGGCTTCAGACAACTCTAGAAGTGTAGAACTCACAATTATAAGTTAGTACAGAAGGAGGTGATAAACAAAAATAGACACAAGGAGCCAGTTAGAATAGGTGGGTGGCCACCAATATCCACCTATATCAATCCTCCCCATTTAGGAAGCAATGTTCTCCATTGTGTTGATTTTCCCCATTAGGTAAGAAAAATTTTGTTGGATTTGGCCCTGGGTGAGCCACTTTGCTTGGAGTAGGAGTTTCCCTACTTTGAAAACCTAATGAAGCTAGATCCACTGTTGGCGAGTGCCCTTAACCTGTGTGTCCACTATCTGATTGGTATATTCTTGTTCCATGTAGTCATTTTTTTGCTCTGTGGGTTTCATATATTTGGTGATCTCAGAGGTGTCCAATAACGGTGGAAAATATGGCTGAAGGAGGTCCACATTGAATACTGGATGCAGACCAAGGAAGGGTGGAGTGTTGAGATCAAAATAATTGCTACCCACAACCTTGGTGATAATGTAAGGCCCATAACTAAGTGGGAAAATATTTTGATGGGGCACGGTGAGCGCTCCTTCTGCAAATGTAACTAGAATTTGTCGCCAACCTGAAACTGGTGTGGTATCCTTTGTTGATCATGGCGTTGCTTGTACTTAGCATTGGATATTTTCAAAATCTCCTGGACCTATTGGCGGATGTGATGAATCCTCTCAATGAATCTGGTGGCTTTTTCGATCACAGACTGATCAGGGGAAGAGTCGGTTTGTGCTATGGCAAGAGGAAGTGCAACATTAATGGGTCCTAAGAGTTGGAATCCTAGACCCACCTGAAATGGGCTATGGTCGGTGGAACTATGGAGAGACCTATTGTAACTTTTTTGGACAAATGGGAGACTCTTGTTCCATGTACAAGGATGCTTAGAATTGTACATGCAAGGGATTTTCACAATCATATGATTAACGACCTTGTTTTGGCCATCAGTTCAGGGGTGGAAAGCAGTGGATTTTGTGAGTTTGGTTTCCAAGAGAGACCAGAGAATCGACGAAAAGGTTTTGAGGAACCTATTGTCACGGTCAGAGATGATGGTCTGTGGTATCTCAAAGTGGACCCAAACTCATTCAAAGAAGAGCTTGGCAGTATCTGCCGCCAGACATTTTTCTTACAGACTGTGAGGATGTCCATCCTCGAAAATCGATCAATGACCACAAACACATAGTCATTTTCATTCTTGGTGGACGAAAAACTAGACATGTAATCCATTGATATGGATTCCCATGGCTTCTCGGGAATAGGAAGAGGGGTGTATAAGCCTTGCATATTGATGGTTGGCTTGGCAATGGCACAAGCAGTGTAGGATCTAATATACTTGTTAATGTCCTGTCGAATTTTTGGCTAATAAAAATGTTTCTAAAGAACGACCACAATTTTCTCTATGCCAAAATGTCCTGCCACACAACTATAGTGGGATTCAAAAATCATCTTTGCATGCTCTCTTGTAGGAACATAGAGATGGCCCTGGTGGCATAAGAGTTTGTCCTGAATGTGAAAATCAATGACAATGGTGCCTATACCCAAGAGATGATATGTGGTGGCGAAGTCCGAAACTTGCTGATAAAGTTGGGGCCACTCCAATGTTTCATGTCCACAGGAATGAAGCACAATGGTGAGTCCAACCAAAGGAGGCTACATGAGGCAATCAAAAACATGATTGGAGATACGTGTCTTATACTTGATGTTGATATGGAACTGATGCAAGTAGGTGGACCACTTATGATGGCGGTCATTCTACAATTTCCCCTATGTCTATATGAACTACATAGGATTGTGATCAGTGTGTATAATCATATATTTCCCTAGAATGTAATTTTTCCATTGATGACAGGCTTGGACAATGGAATACATTTCCTTGTCATAGTTGGGGTATTTTCGGACAATATCAGACAGTGCCTCACTATGGTGTGCCACAGGATACCTATGTTGAGTGAGAATTGTGCCCATGACATAGTCACATGCATCAGTCTCAATCTCAAATGGTTGTTGCAGATCGGGAAAGGAGAGTAATGGATCTGAGCACAAGCGATGTTTGAGATCATTGGATTCTCATTGATGCACCTTAACCCACACTAACTTGTCCCTACCACCACCCTTGGTCACCTGGCTGATGGCCCATGCAATATGGGAGAATCCCAACATGAACCATTGGTAGAAATTGACTAGTCCCAGGAAGCTCTGAAGCTCATTCAGTGTGGTCGGGGATGGCTAACCAAAGATGACTTGGATCTTAGCTAGATAAACATGTACCCCATGCTCATCAACAATGTAGCCCAAGTATTCGACCATGTTCATGCCAAAAGATCATTTTTCCAAGTTGGAATAAAGCTTGTGTTTCCGCAGAGTGCTCAAAACCTACTAAATATGCCACATGTGCTCCTCTGCAAGATACCAGATATATAAAATATGCAGAACAGAAACGAAATGCTAGAAATAACAGAATAACAGTGAAATATCCAGCATAATATTCACAATACACAGAAATGATATACGAAATAGCAACAGAAATAGCAC
>CBVK0100154331.1:0-28549 GCA_900067695.1 Picea abies
ATATATATGTGGTACCATCTCAACCATGTGATGTAAGGGGTATTGGAAGGCCGTTGGTGGGAGTTCGGACTTTAGAGCTCTAGGAGATTTGGTAGGTAAGAAAAACTATAAACTCCTCGAGGTTGCTAGTCCCGGAGTGGCATGGCACACTGATGTCACTTAGGGTGATGTAGACCCCTGTTCAACATGCCACATGTCACCTTGATTTGTGCTTCTTACAGACCCTAAATTCCCATTAGAACGTGACACATGTCACCCATTGATGAGGCCACGTGTCAACCCCTGACGCATGCTTGCATGGCCTAAGAATTGGTGAAATACCCCAGGGCACTGGGAGTTCAGAACTTCGGGAGATTTGGGACGTTGGGGTAAATTTAGTCAAAGGCCCAGATCCACTTTTCCTTGCCTCTACATTTAATGCATCTCCAAGTGTAAGCGTGGACCCTTCGGGAGTGTAGGAATTCATAACTTTAGAGGTTTGGAAAGGTGTGAGTGGATGAGTCAAAAAGGGATGAAGGCCCAGATTTGATTTTCCACTCCTGCACACTGTTGGACAATTTAAATATAGTTAATTTAAATGAAAATGGATTAATAATTGGTATAATTTCTCATTACGAATTCACCACCCCCTCTCAGTAATCCAAAAATTAGTATCCGAGCAGGTCCTTAAAGGCTTGAATAACCACTTTCAACTTGAATGGAAAGGCCTCCATTGGTGAGAGGACCTTAGGTGTGAAAGGTATCCATGAGAAGGACTTTTCATGGAAAAAATTTGAGAAATACTTCAAGAACAAGTATCTATCAGAGAAATACTTTGATGGTAAGACCAAGGAGTTCTATGAACTCAAGCTGGGACATCTCACAATAGATGAATATATCAACAAATTTCTTGAGTTGATAAGGTATGGGCCCTACATAATGGATGAAAAGGTAAAGATGAAACGATTCATTAGTAGACTGCCTCAGTCCTTCTAGGGCATAATTGAATTTGATGAGCCAAAGACCTTAGAAGATACTGTTCGAAAGGCAAGGTATTTCTATGAGAAATTCAAGAATAAGACATAACCTCATGAGGACTGGAAGAAGGAAAGTAATTCGAGATTCAAGAAGAAGGGGTTTAAATCATCAAAATTTAAGAACCATGGGAAAAGTTCTAAGATGAGCCTTCCTACTAGAAGTGCATATCAACAATATTTTCCATCTCAGAGTGGTAATAAACCCTTTGGAACAACCCCAGGTAAGACTAATAACACAAAAAGAGAACCCTTGAAATGTTTGGCTTATGGAGAAGAAAATTTGATGAGGGATTGTGCACATCAATAACAGAACAATAGGAGGATACACAACGTCGAAGAGGCTACCAAAATCAATGATGTGGCTAGGAGCATAACAAAAATTTATGCAGCCTTGGATGATAGACAAGCTGACCACCAAGCTTCAGTGGTGGAGATGGAAGGTATGATTTCCAACCAACTAGTTTCCATTATAATTGACCCAGGTTCTAATCTGAGTTATGTTTCCCATAAAACTTTTGAGAAATGCAAATTTCAACAAGTAAAACATGCTAAATCATGGCTGGTACAACTAGCTACAAGAACCAAAAGAAAGGTAACAAAGGTCATACCAACATGCTAATTCATTATGAATAGATTACCCACCCAAGCCACCTTAAACATGCTCCCTTTAGGATCTTATTAACTGTTGATTGGAATGGAATAGTTGGCCACCGATAAAACCAAGTTGGATTTTTACAATAAAAATTTGGAGTATGAAGATGCAAAAGGGAGAAAAATAACCCTACAAGGGATTCAAATTCTTGTCTCAGTGAGACAAATATCAACCCTTCAAGTGAAGAAGTATTGCAGAAAAGGATGTCCTTTGTATGCAATAAAAGTGTTGATCTCTATTTAGGCCAACAAACCAAGCCTAGAGGACTATCCCATACTAAGAGAATATAAATATGTGTTTCCAGAAGAGGTACTGGGTTTACCTACAAGAAGAGATATTAAATTTTCAATAGAACTTGTACCAGTAGCAGTGCTAGTGTCTAGAAAACCATATAGAATGAGTACACTATATCTAGTTGAGATCAAACTATAATTAAAGGAGATGTTGGACAAAAGATACATTTGGCCTAGTGTGTCTCCATGGGGAGCACCGATCTTGTTTGTGAAAAATAAGGATGGCACACTCAGTTTGTGCATATACTATAGACAACTCAATAAGATGACCATTAATAATAAGTATCCCTTGCCAAGGATCGATAAATTGTTTGACCAATTAAGGGTGCTACAATTTTCTCCAAGATTGACTTGAGGTCTGGATACTACCAAGTCTGAATTAAGGATGAAGACATCCAAAAAACAACCTTTAGGACAAGATATGGGCACTATGAATTTGTGGTGGTGCCATTTGGGCTTACCAATGCACCAACCACTTTTATGTGCTTAATGAATAATGTAATCAGTAAATTCTTGGATAGATTTGTGTTGGTTTTCAGTGATGAAATCCTAATATACTCTAAGGGTATGGAAGATCATGAAAAACATCTCAAATTAGTGCTTCAAGTGCTAAGATAATGTCAACTCTATGCTAAGTTTAGCAAGTGCGATTTTTTCCAAAAACAAGTCCATTACTTAGGCCATGTTATTTATGAAGAAGAGTGGTAGTTGATCCTAACAAGATCAAATCCATTATGGATTGTCCTACCCCAAATGATGTATCTGATATCAGATCCTTTATGGGCCTGGCAGGATACTATATAAGGTTGATAAAGGGATTCTCCAAGATTACTTTCCCAATCAGCCGCCTTCAAAAAAAGGGGGCTAAATTCATTTAGACATCAGAATGTGAAGAGAGATTCCAAGAGATGAAATACCTTTTAACCAATGCACTTGTACTGAATATTGCAGACCCAAAAAAGGACTTCCTTGTGTATACAAATGGCTGCAAGGAAGGGCTCAAAGGAGTCCTTATGTAACAAGGACATGTGATTTGTTACAAATCCAAAAAATTGAATGAGCATGAAATCAATGATGTGACCCATGATTTGGAATTGGATGCCATAGTACAAGGTTTAAAAATGTGGAGGAATTACCTCCCAAGTAGAATATTTTCACTTATGACAGACCATAGTGGGTTGAGATATCTGTTTGATCAACCAAAACTCAATGCTATACAAGCTAGATGGACGACTCTCCTTGGTGAGTTCGATTTTGAAATCAAACATATAAAAGGAAAAGAAAATAGGGTGGTTGATGCCCTTAGTAGAAGTATGAAAGTGATTCACTTGGCAACTGTAAGAACCTGTGAAATGTACGTCAAGGAGAGAGTCAAGAATACACAAGAAATAGATTCATTTTTCAAGACTGTGAAATCATAATTAGAGAAAGATCCCACAAGGATGAAGTACGAGGGTTATCAATTATTGAATGATGGCCTGCTAACTTACAAAGTTGGGTTGTATATTCCAAATTGTGATGACTTGAAGAGGTTCATAATGGATGAACTACACAAAATAACATATATTGGTCATCCTGGTTATCAGAAGATGATCATAGCCACTAGGAAACTATTTTATTGGCTCAGACTGAAAAAAATACATAGATGATTACTTAGCTAAGTGTCTAGAATGTTAGCAAGTTAAGGCAGAGCACTGACATCCAGTAGGGATGTTGCAACCCATACCAATCCAAGAATGGAAATGGGAAACCATCTCCATGGATTTCATCATAGGGTTACCAAAATCAACCAAACAGAATGACACCATCATGGTAGTTGTGGAAAAACTGAGCAAGGTTGCTCACTTTATTCCCATCAAATCAACTTGCAAGGCAATAAATATTGCTAGTATTTTCATGAAATAAATATTTACACTGCATGGGATGCCTAAGAAAATCATATCTGACACAAATACATAATTTAATTCAAACTTTTGGAAATCTTTGTTTATTGGTTTTGAAACTAAATTGCTATTTAGTACAACCTACCACCCTCAAACTCAAGGGAAAACAAAGAGGGTAAACCAAGTATTATAGGACATCTTAAGGATGCATGTAATGCATCATCCCAAGAAGTGGGAAGACTACCTACCACTAGTAGAATTTCCCTACAACAATGGATATCAAGAGTCACTGAATATGAGCCCTTTTAAGGTCACCTATGGTAGAAAATGCAATATTCCAATCAACTAGAATAACCCACTAGAAAAAATTACAATCGGGCCATATATGCTAAAAGAAATGGAACAAAAAGTAATTCAGATAAAAAAAAATATGAAAATAGCTCAGGATAGACAGAAAAGTTATGTAGACATAAAGAGGACTCCTAGAGAGTTCAAATTAGGGGATTATGTGTATCTCTGAGTTAGACCTAGGAAAATCTCCTTGAGAATGGGAGCCTGTGCCAAGTTGGCACCTTGATATCATGGAACCTTTGAAATTTTGGATAGAGTGGTACATGTAGCATATATACTAGCACTTCCTCCCACAGTGAAGGCGCATAATTTTTCCATGTTTCGTTACTGAATAAATATGTACATGATTCTAATCACATAATTGATTGGTCTGTGATTCAGGTGGAACTAGAGGGAGATTTCCTACTAGAGCCACAGTGCATAATAGACAGGAAGGAAATATCACTTAGGAACAAAACCATTGCATAGGTCAAGGTGCAGTGGAAACACTTTGATCCAGATGAGACTACATGGGAAATGGAGGATGCCATGAAACAAGCATACCCATTTTTGTTTACTTCTGTACATACATAACACATCGACATGTAGAAAATCAAGGATGATGTTCCTTTAAGGGGGAGGGGATTGTAATACCCATATTTCCCCTAACTTGTAAATATAACTATAACTTGCCAAAAGACTATGGAAAAACTAAATATGTGTGTATGTTGGAATTGATGAACCTTTTTGTTATAAAATGTAATGTATGTATTTTTGTTATTAAATAAAATGGATAGTTTTGCATAACTTTTGAGGGGGTTTGCCAAGGTAGATCATGATTCTATGAGAGAGATGGTGAGGGGAACCAAAAATGGTTGAGATGACCCCCACCAGACTAGTACCTTATTGGATTTAAATTTCTTAGACCCAGAACAGTCCTGTGACCCAGAAATAAGTTACCACTCAGGATAGTAGTTGGGAATTCCTCCTCAAGAGTTAATGAGGAGATGGGAATAGTACCCATATGAAAGACTTCCGGACTTGACCATGAGTTGGGGATTCATACCCACACAATCTTGCTGAGGAAGGAAAGAAAAGAAAGGAACTTGTGGGCATAGGGGATAAGGTAAAAGAGGAGAGCCATTGCAACTCTCTGGTTCAGAAGAGAACTGAATAACAAGATCATTCTGGGTGAAAGAAGATACTGGCAACATTTTTGGTCCAAGATGATAAACATGATTGCAGAGAAGATGAGTGACTGTGGAAGTGCTTGTTGTATACCTCCTTGCTTGGTAGAGAGAAAACCATTTTCCAAGTTCCTATGGGAGGAGGAGAGTAACCTTTGTCCCTAACGGTCGCTGAATAAGAAAGAAGCATCTCTCTTAGAGAATCATGTTCTAGCTAGGGGGTAGCCAACGATAAATCTGTTCATGAGTGGTTTTGCCTATGGTTGGGTGGAAACAAGCACCTCTCTAAGCATTTTCTTCACGAATTCTGGTTTCCTGATAAGTATTTTTATGCTATGTATACTAGAATTAAAATGACAGTTGAATGTATGTGTCTATGCCAAAAACATTGTATACTATGATTAAAGTAGACATGCTTATTGTTTTTCTATGAACCCATGATTTTAGATGGTTTCTGTTTGTTTCATCTTAGCAACTGGAGGGCTATGAGACGCAGGTCTATAAATGAGTTTAAGAATATTTTTTTGGTTCTTGCATTGGTTGATAAATACATTTCTCTATTTTAAAACTTACGTCCAGTGAATGGAAGTCACTTCCTTCAAAACAATCATCGGTGTGAATAAGGGATCATGACCACAACCCTAACTAAATCACGGTAAAGAGGTGGGCGTGCAAACCTGAGACCTGTCAGAGGATCCATATGACTAAGACCTTGGAACCCTTCTCTAGGATCGAAAGGAGTGAAGTTATGCTGGCTTCAGAACTCTGGGAGTTCGGAGCTCTGAGACATATAAATTCACAACCCTAAAAAAAAATGAAGGTAAATTGCTGGTACGGTTACTAGCGAGGTTGATCGACAACTGACAGTTTTCCATTAATTGTGACCGTTAGATCTATCCCACTGTTAAACCACATGTCAGTCTGATGCTAACCACTCCAGGAGTAAAAAGGAAACTACACAATCAAACCCCCAAACATTGAAGGCTCGAAGAAACATAGGTCATAGATCTATAGATCTACGTGGTACCATATTGACCATGGGATATAAGGGGTATTGGAAGGCCACTGGTGAGAGTTTAGACTTTAGAGCTCCAATAGTTTTGGTTGGTAGGAAAATCTAGAAACTGTCAGAGGCTGCCAGTTCCAGAGATATGTGGCACACTGACGTCACCTAGGGTGACGTCAACCCTTGTTCAACATGCCACATGTTGCCCTGATTTGTGCTTCTTACAGACCCTAAATTCCCTTTAGAATGTGACATGTTTCACCCATTGATGAGGCCATGTGTCAACCCCTGGTGCATCCTTGTGTGACCAAATTAAAACTGGTGAAATACCCTAGGGCAATGGGAGTTCAGAACTTCGAGATATTTGGGATGTTGGGATACTGGGGTGAATTTGGCCGAAGGCCCAGGTCCACCTGTCCTTGCCTTTGTGTTTAATGCGTCACCATGTTTAAGCATGGACCCTTCGGGAGTCTGGGAATTCTGAACTATGGAGGTTTGGAGTTGTGTGAGTGGATGAGTCGAAAAGAGCCAAAGGCCCGGATTTTCTTTCTTGCTCCTACAGGCTATTGGGAAATTTAAATATAGTTAATTTAAATGAAAAGGGACCCTCTCTAAAACTCCTACATTTGAGAGATTTGATTTCATGAGCACTTGGGGAGGAGATTTGCCAAAGTTTGAAGACTTAGGCCTTAAATTAATATTAGTTAATTTAACATAGCAGACCCATAGGAGCTAGACAAATGCCAACTCTGGGTTGGATGGGTTTTGTATACTATGATGAGGTGTAGTTCTGGGTGATAGGGAGTTACATGGGTGCCACATGGTTGTAATGGATTTCATTTAATGAAGCCTTAAAGAAGCTCAAAAGGCCATAACTTACAATCCAGAGCTCGGATTTGAGCATGGTAGAAGTCATTGGAAATCTCTTGATGAGTAGAAGAGGATGGAAACCTTAGAAAGGGTATTTGAGACGATTAAGGAAAGACAAATTTTGATGCCCCATCCCTTAAAGGGTACTTAGGGGTCAGGTGTGTTACAGTATCCCACTTGGAGACTGATCTCAACAACTCCACCGCTGATGTATCTGTTGGACTATGATCCACCTTGAACCTAGAAAATTTCTCATCTTCACCTTCATGCTCGAAGACCAATTGAAATTGAGAAGGAACTCAGTTTCTCCCTGGTTACTCCCTTTGTTAACATGTCTACGAGATTTTGGCTAGTATATATGTTTTACAACTTCAAATGTCCATCTTCCAAAACAAATCATATGGAATGATACCTGAGTTGTATTTCCTTAGTCTTCAAATGGAAGGCTAAGTTCTTTGCAAGATGAATGGGACTCTCACTATCACAAAACAACCTTCTTCTTTCCCAATTCCTCCATAAACCTCTACAACCAAATCATTTCTTTACTAGCCTCTGTAGCAACACCGTACTCTTCTTCTGTTGTTGAAAGTGCAACAACCTTTTGCAGTTTCAAAATCCAACTTACTGTTGTTGCACCTACAGTAAAAACATACCATGTGGTGCTCCTTTTGTTATATTTATCACCTTCCATATATGAATCAACATATCCCTATAGAACAATGTCTGAATCTACAAAACATAATACATGAGTAGAAATACCTCTCAAATACCTGAGAATCCACTTTACTGCCTCCCAATGTTATTTACCTAGATTGTTCATATACATGCTCACAACTCCCACTGCATTTGCAATATCTGGTCTTTTGCAAACCATCACATGCATCAAGCTACCAACTATTGATGAATAAGGGACCCTGGACATGTATTCTATCTCCTCCTATGTCTTGGGACACATTTCCTTAGTTAATTTGAAATGGTTGGCCAAAGGTGTACTAATTGGTTTTGCATTCTGCATTCTAAACCTCTCCAACACCTTCTCTATGTACTCATCCTGAGACAATGTCAATTTGCGATTTTTCTTGTCTCTTTTTATTCTCATACCAAGTATTTTCTTTGCGGCACCCAAATCCTTCATCGCAAATGAATTAGAAAATTTCTTCTTGGGAATATTTATATCCTGCATATTAGATCCTACAACAAGCATGTCATCTACATACAATAACAAGATAATATAACTTCCATTTTCTAGCCTTTTAAAATAAACATAATGATCAGAATGACATCTACTATAACCTTTTTTTGTCATAAACCTGTCAAACTTCAAATACCACTACCTTGGAGATTTATTTAGGCCATGCAAGATCTTCTTCAACCTCCATACCAAATTCTCCTTCCCTTTGACTTCAAATCCCTGTGGCTACTGCATATAAATCTTTTCCTCCAAATCCCCATGGAAAAAAGTTGTTTTTATATCTAACTGTTTAAGATGCAAATATTCCACTGCCATAAGACTTAAAATAGTCTTGATTGAAGTCATTTTAACAACATGAGAAAATATTTCATCAAAATATATACCTTTCTTTTGTGCAAACCCCTTTACATCAAGTCTAGCCTTGTATCACTTTTTCCCTCCATCTTCTTCCTTCAACCTGTAAACCCATTTATTTTGCAATGCTCTTTTTCTTCCAGGAAACTAAACCAAATCCCAATTTTGGTGATTTACCAGGGAATCCATTTCCTCTTTCATGCCTTTCTCCCACTTCTTTTTAGTGTCTACCTACATTGTCTCTTCATAACATTCTGGTTCACTAGAATCAGTCAACAATAAATAATACAATGAAGAAGAGTATCATTCATGGGGTCTACTTAACCTAGTATATATTCTAACAAAAATTGCAGGAGTTTGAGGTACATGTTGCTCCTATTTTTGTACATTTTGATTTTCTGGTACCTTTGGAATTTCTTTTTCAGTGATCTCATCAAGCACCGTGTATTCTGGTTTTTCTTTTTCTTGTATCTTTCCCTGCAACTAATCTTTTTACATGACCTTCTCATTGAATATGACATCTCTACTCCTATTGATTTTGTGATTTTCATAATCCCATAAGCAATAACCAAAATCGTTAACACGGTATCCAATAAAGGTACACTTCTTGGATTTTTCCTTAAGCTTTATTCTATTTTCTTTATCAATATGGACAAATGCTTCACAACCATAAGTCTTAACAAAAACAATAGTTTACCTTTTTACATGTCTATGCCTCCTCTGGAATTCCACCATCCAAAGAGCTTGAAGGTCCCCTATTCATTAAGTAAACAACAATATCTACAATATCTACCCAGAAATTTAAGGGCAACCCAACTTGCAATCTCATACTCCTTGAACGCTCCATGATTCTCTTGCTCATCCTTTCTGACACACCATTTTTTTGTGATGTTCCTGGAATTATCTTCTCTCTACAAATCCCATGGTATGAACAATAATCATCAAACTCCTTGCTACAATATTCACCTCCATTGTATGATCTGAGACACTTCAACCTTTTTCATGTCTCATTCTCAACCAAAGATTTCCATTTCTTAAAAGTATCAAAAACATCAGATTTTTGTCGAATGCAATAAACCCAAGTTTTTCTAGTTGCATCATTAATAAAAATAACATAATAACAAGATCCACCAAGAGATGATACATGAGATGGTCCCCATACATATGTATGCACAAGCTCTAACCTTTCACTCTTCTTTTATTTTCTGACTCTAAGAAATCCGTCTCTCTTCTATTTTCCATAAACACAATGCTCACAGAAATCCAAATCAATTTGTTTAAGATCTGGCAAAAAAATTATTTTGTGAAGTATCTGCATCCCCTTCTCACTCATGTGTCCAAGCCTATGATGCCACAATGTTGTATCCACTCCTATGGAAGCTAAAGAGATAGAAGAGTCAGTATTACCAGTACATAAATACAATGTACCTACCTTCTCTCCTTTTTCTATCACCAGTGATCCTTTGGTGAAATTCCACACCTTATCTGTAAATATGGATATACATCCTTCACTTGCCAACTGCCTAGTTGAAATTAGATTTTTCCTTATATATAGAACATGTATTACCTCTTTCAACAACCATTGGTTTCCATTCCTTTGCTTTATTTTTACCTTTCCCATTCCAACAATTTTGCATGGTGCATCAACACCTAAATGAACCTATCCAAAATCACCTTGAACATAATCTAGAAAATGTTTCCTATGGGGTGTGGCATGAAATGAAGGCCCCAAATATTCTACCCAAGACTCATAAATATTATCTATAGAAAGAATCAAAGAATCCTGTAACACATCACTTGTTACATTTGCTTCCTGATTTCTCTCCTGCTACCCATCTATTCATTTCATTAGAGCTCTGCAGTCTTTCTTTATATGTCCTTTCTTCCCAAATTCTAGCACTCTATCTTTCCTATTCTGGATTTGGATCTACCCTTCCTATATTTCTCGCGGTTCCCTGATCCATTTCCTCTATCCATTTGTCTCCCCCTATTCTCCATGTTTAACACATTACATGATGTATCACTTGTGCTTTTCCATCGCATTTCCTCGCTAAGGATAACACCGACAAAATCATCAAATTTTAAAGTGTTTGAACTAGAGATAGAGTTACTTACAACCATGACCAAGCCATTCCATATTCCATCATTGCTCCCACTCGAACCATGAATCCTCTTTTCCTGGGAGTTATCTTTCGCTCTAATACCAGTTGTAGAAAAACAAGATCTTGGAGAAATAAAATAAAATCAAATGCAGGAATAAAACACAAAAGATACACAATACAATAGAGACATAGATATACGTGGTTCACCCAGTGTGAGATACGTCCACCAGAGAAATTGCCAGGTCCTTCCTTTTTATTATCCAGTAAATGAAGGGATGAAACCTACAACACACCAGTTGTAACTTCCTCTTCTTTCTCTCACAATCTCCTCTCGCAGAATACAATATTCGTAATGATATACAACCGCAATACAATTCCCTCATAAAAAAGGGTTGCCTTCTAGGGAAAAAACCCTAACATAACTTCTACTGTAAGATCTGTGACCTTATAATGAATGGTCCAGATTTACTATGAAATTACGATATACATTTACAAAGAAAATTTTCCTTCGGGGGCTTCGCCCCTAAACCCCCTCTGGGGACCTACTTTCCCTCAAACCTCGTAGGGGGGGCAAGGCCCTCTCCCTCGCAACCCCCCCGCATGAAGGGGTGTATAATATTATGAGGTGTACAATATTCATGGGGTATAAACACAGCTGAAAATGAAGACCTATGAATCACAAAGATAATCAGGCTCCACAACCAACAACAACTTCTTCTTCAAGCTTCTCAACCTCTTCTTCTTTCTTCATTATCTGAGTTTTCATGAAATCTTTTGTTCTCTTTGCTTCTTCAAGTTGGATTTTCAATGTAATTATTTCTTCTTCGAGTGTTCTCTCTTCTTGACCAAATTATTCCTCAAGCTGGTTTAAGTCATCGGTTCTTTCTTTGAGATGATATGCCAATATCTTTTCTATCTTTTCTACTTCTTCCTTTTGTGCTGCTATGTTGGATTCCAAACACTGCTTCTGACTCTTGAACATTTCTTCAATTTATTTGGGTTCTTTCAACTGATCCTGTAGACCTGTAATAATATGATGTACTTATTCTGAGATTTGAGGACTTTTATTTAGCTTAATCGATTCTTCCTTGAGGAGCTGGTTTTCCTTCTTTTCTTTTCTTAATTGAGTGAAAACATAGTTAAATTATGTTAACATTTTAGCTCGGTAGGTACTCCAGATGTTTTGTCTTGTATGTGGATGTTACCTTATGTTGACACTACTCGGCACTTAAATTTGTAATGGGTTTTTATAAAGATGGAAAGTCATTCTTTTATTAAAGTGAATTTTTCATAAAGTGTACCTTCTAATATTAAAGTGACTTTATTTTATAAAGTGAACTTATGTATGTTACACCTCAAAATTACTCACTTCGATAATGTCACAAGTGTCATCATTACGAGTGTTGTAAGTGTCACATCTTGTCCGCTAGTGTCACATATTGACTATAAGTTTTGCAAGTGTCACAAACATCATACTACCATATTTTATATGTCATGCCTCTAACGACATCATAAAGACACTTAAGACACCTCAAAGGGTGGTTTGGAAGAAGAGAAATCACTTGACAGGAAGTACAAGCCTTTTGCCATTGGAAAAACCACTAAAAAATGAATTTTGTAGATGAGCTCTCCCCTACACATTGTCAGGGAGTGATGGCACTCCTTGAGCCTCTTTGGGGGAGTTCTTGAGCGCCATGTGCACCCTTTTGGGGGAGCGCTACTCTTTTCTGAGCAAATTTTGGGTTTGTTGAGACAAATCAGGGAATAATCCCTCAATTCCTAAAGGTAGTTGGATTCGAATAGATGGTGAAGGCATGATCTCAAAGGAGATCCTCAACTGAAGGAGAGGATTTCTCAACTCATCCCAAAGATCTCTCAAGTGGTTGGACCCCTCCAAGTTTATATAAGGAGGCCTTCTCATGGTGAAAGGTAGAATCGAGAGTAGAGATTGATACCAAACTTATGATCCTATAAGTGGTATTGACAGACAATGACAATTGATAATTACATCAAACTTATGATCTCATGAGTGAGATTCCATTAAAGAAATCAATGGAGATTATTTGAGCAAAGGTGTTGGACAAGGAGAACTGGAAAAGGCTGCTGCACCTTCATCCAAAGGATTGCAAGTACTTTTACTTGTTCTCATTAATAATCAATGCTTGACCTGTTTCTTTCAAACTTGTGCTTGTTCCATATGAGTTTGTCTGCAGTAGATGGATCTATTATTGAGATAATCTTAGTAGAGTAGGAATTCCATTGTATCTTTGTTTGTCCTACAAGACATATTAGGGAGCTCAGGATCGAAGCTCAGCCACGACTTTGCAAGGACAAACATCGCTAATAAGGTACATATATTTATCCTTCTCTTTAATTTATTAGTTTGATTAGATCTAAAAGGAAGTCAGTGTCCATGTTAAGCACTTTTCTATCTTGGCATTAGGAGTCTAGAGACCAAGAGGAAATCCACTTGTCCGCAGAGGGATTCACCTACAACAGAAATTGGCGACTCCACTGGGGAGGAGCTCTGATTTTTGTTTCCATTCCAAGATCTTGTTTTGGCCATTTTCCCACTGATTCAATATTCTCCATATTGTATTTTTTATTCTTATATTGGTTTGATTTCCTCTTCATGTCATCATGATCACCCTGATTGACTAATTTTTCTTGAAGTTTTGAGTTTTTGGAAACTTTTCTGAGATTTTGTAGTAGAGCACTCCCCTGCCCTTGTTAGCAGAGCACCAACACTCCATGGTGGTCTTACACATAGTGTTGGAGCACTCTGGTACCCCTTACACCAGAGCGCTATCCCATTTTCAGTGAAAAACCTTCTAGTTTTTCAATTTTCTAGGTTCAATGTTTGTCTTTTACATTTTCTCAGGGTCTCATACTCTTAGTCCATCTTGGTATTGGCCTTCAATACCCTGTTTTCTAAGGATTCATCCTCTTTTGTTTGAATTTTTTGAAATTTGTCCTTACTTTGCAATAACTCTTTGTCCTTAACGATTTGGAGTCAATTTGTCATTTTCTTCTCATTTGTCTGAGTGAGTGAAAACTTTGTAAGGAGTTTCAAAGGTCTTTTGTACTTTTCTTTCTGATCTTTGAGTCATATTTTCCAAGCTCTTCCTCCTTCCTTTTGAGTTTTATGCTTTCTATTTCTTGTTTGATCATAACAAGGGTGTCTTTTGGTTTATGTGAAGTTTGCTTCCAGATTGCTTAAATCTCACAACTCTTGAAGTCCGATTAGCATAAGAAGATTTACATCCACTGGTTATCAATCACATACACACATTTTAGCATTGCATTGGATTCCTTATTGAGGACTATTGCATGAGGTCATTTCATCTTAGTGTTTGACAGTGAAAGGAAAATCCTTCTCCTTCCCTTAATTAGACATTCATTGAAATAAAATATTGCTTATCATTTCTTATGCATGTTTTGGGAACTGATTCATAATATCACCAGTCTTCACTCTCATACACATTTGAGTAAACAACAACCACTAAAATCAATGCTTAACTAAAATTTATCAGACTTTTTACATCTTTGTTAGCAAACCTACATTAGTTTAAAGTGTAGGGCTTTGGACTAGGTTGAAAGGATAACTTTCCAAATCTATCAAACAAACTTAGCATCTTTCGATAGGGAGATCAAATCCAATTGTCGTATAGGATTTCTGGGATCCCCCTCTCACACAAGGGTTACAAACGAGGTCACATTTGGGTGAGTTACAAAGATTATCCCTCCATGGTTCAACTTTTTGTATAGGTCAGATCGTATATTGGGGATCACTTGAGGGTATACCCACGATTATGTGTGGGAGCCTCTCGAGTTGATTTCAGACTTGTTATCCTGCCCATACGTTTGGATCGAACTGTTGACTATACCCACCCAGGGGATGACTATGAATTGGTGACCTTAGTATCCATAATATTTAGGGTCTTATATGAGGTGACAGTGAAGGGAAGTCTCACTGTACTTGGAACAGACGCTGGTCAAACTCACTCGGGCTCTTTGGAGGGTAAATCCACAATTACTGCATGGAATCTTACACCAAGGTGTAAGTCCATTAAGAAGGTTGCCAACATAACTGATCCACCCCCTCTATCCGTGCCTCTTCCTATTTTGATCTCGCGATGTTGGATTTCATCACCAACTAGTGGTTTCATTGCGGGAAGGTTTGTTTGATCATTTTCTTCTCAGATTCATAGTGTGTGTTGGTTGTGTTACTTAGTGGACCTTAGGTCAAGTCAGTGTTAATGGCATCCAATCCTAAGAGTACCAATGGAGTAACCCCTTCTCCTGGGGAACCTTATACCTTTCCTTCTTTTGGAAACTTTGGTCCTCCGTACATTGCCACACTGAGTCTTCTGGGACTCACCATTGGATGATCGGTTTGGTTGTTCCCCACTATGGTGATCTCGAATCCTCCCAATGTTTCAACTACACCTAATACTTTAGATGTCAGCACACCACCCACACATCAACCTCACATTGAATTTTCTCCTTCTTCACCCATTAAGTCTCCTTCCCTTTCTCCTTCTTCGCCTAGTGAAAGCTCTAAAGCAAGTAGCCAGGTTGATAAGAAGAAGAAGAAACAGAAAGAGAAGAAAATGAAGAGACCGAAAAGTACCAAGGTTCCAACAACATCAAATGTTGGATCCAATAAGCCAGCTACTGTAAATAGTATTGGGAGTGTTGATGAGGTCAACAAGATTAAAATGAAGAATCCGAAACCCAAATTCCCTTGCAGACTTTGTAAGGGTGACCACTTTCTGAGGAATTGCCCTGGTATTCCCAAGGTCTTAGAAATGTGGTCCTCCACGTCATCGACCTCTGCCAGTCATGCCAATGATACCCCGTCAACTAGTGATGTTAAGGTTGGTAAGAAGAAGACAACTTTCAAATTCCCTTGCATGTTATGCAAAGGTGATCATTATTCTCACCTTTGTCCTCGCATGGATGAGGCTTCTTCTCTTTTGGAAAAACTTACACTTCCAAAAGGTTATCGTAAGCTTTCTTCAAACCCATCATTAGTTGATGGACTGATCAATCCGGTTCCATCCTCGGTCAATCTGGTTGATCAGGTGGTCAATCTAGTTTCATCCTTGGTTGAACCACTCACCAAAGTAGCTGATTCGATTATGTCATCGATCAACCCTACTCTTCATCAAAAGAGTGTAACCTAAGTAGTCGATCTATTTTCATCCTCGGTCGACCCCACTCTCTCGTTAGAGAGTGACACCAAAGCGGTCGATCCATTTCCACCTGTTGACCCCATTCTCCCCTTGGAGAATGAAACCCAAGTGGTCGATTCGGTTCTGTCATCAGTCGATCCCACTCCTCCTTTGACGAGTGCCAAAGTGGCTGATCCAGTCCCTTCCTCGGTCAGTGCCACTCTTCCTTTGAAGAGTACCTATGTGGTCAATTCTATCCCATCATCGGTCGATCCTACTCTCCCTCTAGAGAGTAAACCTGATACTGCCCACATTTTTCTTGTCGATACAAAATCTATCGTGCTGGGGGGCATTCCTCATTCTCCCACGAAACCCCCTCTAAGTAATGAGGCCATCCTTTTTGATTGGGGTGCGCTAACAAGACCTCATCTTCCCTCTCACATTCCTTTCCAGATTATAGTACAGGTTTGTGGTTGGGACGTTCCTCAAATGCTGATAGATGAAGGTGCGTCTGTTAGTATTTTGTCCTCTGTTGCTTGGCATGCTTTGGGTTGTCCTCAGCTTGCTCCAATTACACAGAATCCGTTAGCTTTTAACAGAAGAACTAGTCAACCTTTAGGGACCCTTCCTTAGTTTTCCGTGACTTTGGAAGAGAAAAATGTCTTTATTGATGTCATGGTAGTCTGAGACCCCTTGGATTTTTCATTACTCCTTGTGCGAGATTATGTCTATTCCATGAAAGCTATTGTGTCCACTCTTTTTCGTGTGATATATTTCACTCACGATGGAATAATTGTGACTATTAATCAAGTTTCCTTCATCGGTCCTGACTGGATTACCTCCCTGAATGGTTCTTATATGACGATAGTATCACCCCTACCGCATGTCAATTATGTGGCATTATCTCCCATGACTTCAACTTCAGACGATTTGGATCCGGTAGTTGACATGGTGATCTCTTCGGTAGGGTTATTGGAGCCCGATCTCCTTACCCTTGACTAGACCCTCGACATGTGTTCCTTTCAGAGTGATTTTCTTCCATCCAATGAAGATCTCTTGGAATCCATGATCTAGTTTTGTCCCTTGACATGGTGTCCTTCCAGAGCATTATTCTCTTGGAAGCCATGATCAAGAAGATTCCACGAGCATAGTTTTTCTCTATATGGAAAGCTCGTTAAAAAATGAAACAGAGGTCACGAGCATAGTTTCTCTTCTCTGTGACAAGCTCGTTAAAAAATGAAATAGAAGCTTTGAGCATAGTTTTCCTCTCTGTAGCAAGATCGTTAAAAAATGAAACAACAATCTGAGGATTGAACCTGGAGCCTTGAGCATAGTTCTTTTTCAGTGTCAAGACTTGTTAAAAAATGAAATAATCACCTCTCTTGAACCTTCTTTTCATCCACTCTTATCCTTTTTCTCCGTTTATTAGAGAAATTGGTGACTACCTCAAAGTTGATGAATGAATTGAAGCTTGGAGGGCATGTATCCAACCTTTGATGATCACTCTGAAGTTAAGCCACTATCTTTTAAGCTGGGGGCATACCGAGCTTGGTATTTGTTCTTTCTTGTGCTCGAAAAAACATGAGAATGTAACCGAGTAGACTTTTATCACTTTTTCAGACTCACATGGATATACGAAAAATGAACCCTTTGGAGTCGTCTTTAAGCTCTTTTCAGACTCTCTAAACATGAAAATATTGCCGAGTGCTATTTCTTCCTTTCCCACTCATTAAAAGGTTTGAAAGGGCATCTTTCGAGTGATAATTTAACTCTTTTTCAGCCTCTCGAGACTAACATTACGAAAAAGAACAACATTGGAGTCGTCTTTAAGTTGTTTTCAGACTCTCTAAATATGAAAACCACTGAGTTTACCTTCTCTGGACTCGTTAAACAATTACACATTGAAGGGCTCATATGAGACCGAACCCTTACTTCTTCCAGTTCACTAAACAAAGGAAGTGAGACTTACCGAAGGTGAGTCATATCGAGCATGTGTTACCCTCCTCGATCTCGTTAAATTAAAAAGAGGTACTCGTCTATTTGGATGGGGGAAAAATTGAAAGAAGCAAGCCAAGCAGTTTTTTGAGAACACTACAAGTAACTCTTATGGTCTCACTTGAACATGACACTTTGTATTTGCATGCATTTTAATTTGCTGAACCTCTGCACTGAGCCAATCCTTTGAGTTTCTTTTACTCCTTTCGGTCACCTGACGAAATTCACAACATCCACTGTATTATCAAGTTTTGGTCCATGTTATGTTTCTGCTATCATGCCTCAGTGTTCAAGGGAAGTATCTACCTCGAGAATCAGCCATCACAAATATCCTATTTCAATACCCATGTCAGTCTATGTTCATTTGATCCACCAATTACATCTATGTGTCAGTTTCATGTCGTTGATGGGGGATACATCAAGGCCCTTCTTCGACGAGTCTATTCCTGTCGACTTCAACACATTATCCAGGAGATAGAATTAGAAACCAGTTAGTACCTTGGGACCTGCATGCCTCAATGGTAGGCCTTCTCTTGTCCAATAGTGGGTTTACATCACTGAACTCTGATCGGATGATTCCATGAATGTTCGACTTCAACTCATATATTCACATTCGTCGGAATGTATTGTAAAAATTTCAATACAAATTAAGTATTTCCTGCGATTCTTCTGATCTAACAATTATATGCCACTTTTAAATACATAATTGCTTCTACTATTATTCTTGCGAAAAATTAATCCATGATCACAAAGTGAAATATCAAGGACACATAACACAAAAGTTTTACTGGGAAAACGTAAAGCTAAAAACCCTACTATCATATATTATGTATATCATGGATCATGAAACAATCTCATACAAAACTCTACTCCAATAGCTCTCAGTACAATACAATCATCTCACACTGTCATACAAAAACTCAACAAATACATGTGCCAATTCTCTGTGTCCAGACAACCTGCCTCCTCTACACAATCCCTGCAATTAGAATTCTCACAATTGAATTAGAATTGTCTAGTTTTCACATGCTCATAAGCATATCCACTGCATGTGTGATTGCATGAGTGCACTTCACTCAAATCACAATTGATAGCCAAACTGTCCCTTTCACCTGTTATCTCAACTGGGTCTCCACTGGATCTGACATGCATGTAGTTAACCATGTCGAATCTTCAGTTGCATGTGAGTTCACTGATTGTGAATTAATTAATAATTAATTCACTGAACTCTCACTAGTGTAAGTTCAGTTACAGCTAGTACAACTGGGCTTAACTCACTTAACTACACTTATAATTTTGTTACAACTCCAAATCACTCAGTTATAAATGAGATAATAGATTAATATTTATTGTCCAATTTATTTAAGGGAAAAGTAAATTAGACACATGTTTCTTGTTGAATTTTCAACACTCCCTCTCAACAAGAAAGGGATTATCCTTCACCCCAATTCTGTCTCTATGATATTTGAATTTTCTCCTGGTGAGCGCCTTCGTTAGAATGTCTGCATCCTGATCTTCCGTATGAATGTATTGAAGCAACATGATCTTCCGCTGCACACAATCTCTGAGATGATGATTCCAGATATCTATATGCTTAGATCTATCATGAAACACAGGATTAGTCGAGAGTTTAATGCAACTTTGATTATCACAATAAATCACTTTCGGATCTAAATGAGAAGCAAACAAACCAACCAAGATCTTTCTCATCCAGACAACCTCACATGCATCTTGACTCGTTGCCATGTATTTCACTTCCGCTGAACTGAGTGCCAAAGATATCTGTTTCCTGTTGTACCAAGAAACCATTGTAGATTCGATACTAAAGATCCCCCCTGATGTGATCTTTCTGTCCGTTGGGATGCCCGCCCAATCTGCATTCGTGAAGCCATGAAACTTCACCTCATCCATATGTCTGTAACATAATCCATAATCAGATGTGCCCTTCAGATATCTCAGGACATGCTTACCTGCCTTCCAAAAGAGTTTGGTAGGCTTAACCATCGCTTGAATTAGCTAGTTAATCGCATAGCAAATGTCTAGTTTCGTGTTCACTAAATACATTAGTGAACCTACTAACTGTCGATAGACAATAGCATCCACTACCTCTCCAGAAGTAGCATCCTCTTTCCTCCAGTTTCCTAGAAGAGGAGTATCCCTGGGTTTGTAACCCTCCATGTGAAACTTACCTAGTATCTCCCTTGCATACTTTCCT
This sequence comes from Picea abies, assembly GCA_900067695.1. Lineage (NCBI taxonomy): Eukaryota > Viridiplantae > Streptophyta > Pinopsida > Pinales > Pinaceae > Picea > Picea abies. The sequence goes on from CBVK0100154331.1 coordinate 20,273, forward strand.
TAAGATACAAAAAGTTCACCATCTCGCTGCCATATTTCCAATCCAAGGAAATAATGAAGGAGGCCCAAATCCTTCATCTCAAACTCCTTTGCAAGGTCATCCTTGCATGAGTGTATCAACTGCTCATCACCAGTCAATATTAAATCATCAACATAAAGAACAATGATTAAAATATTACCCTCCACCACAATTTGGTATAGGTTTGCATCCGCTTCACTTTTGGTGAAGCCCAATCTGGTGAAATAGCTGTCTATCTGAGTGTACCAAGCACGGGGTGCTTTCTTCAGCCCATACAGTGCTCTCTTGAGTCTGTAGACATGGGAATCTCTGTCAAAGGTATCAAAACCTTCTGGCTGTTCAATGTACACTTCTTCCTCAATGATCCCATTGAGAAACATAGTTTTTACATCCATTTGATGAATGTGCCAGCCCATCTGCGCTGAGAGTGCAAGGATGGATCTTATGGAAGAGTACCTTGCAACAGATGCAAAGGTCTCATCATAATCTATCCCCTCGATCTGTGAGAAGCCTCGAGCCACAAACCTAGCCTTGTATTTCTCCACATTCCCATCAACAACTTGCTTTACCTTGTAGATCCATCTCGAACCTTCCACTGATTTGTTGATCGGTCTTGGGACAATTTCCCATGCACTATTTTTAACAATGGATTCATACTCCTCTACCATAGCATCAACCCAAGTGGGATCTTGCACTACTTCTTGAAAGGAAGATGGTTTAGTCAAAATACATTTGTTCATGAGAGCCATGTATCCAACAAATCGATCAAGAGACTGTCTCTGTCTGTACTATGAAGTAGGGGCTCCTACATTCTGTGCAACATCTAGTCTCAATCTGTCAGCTTCTGTGGTGCGATTTCTACCATTTCTGATGGATGGCTCTGCTTGAGTGGTTTCCTCCACTCCATGAACCTCCTCATGTGGCTGATCCACATCTTGAGACTCATCTTTGGGAACCAACAGTTCCTCTTCTGCATGTAAGTCTAGCTCCCTCTCAAGTGACAACCACATAGCTTTCCCCTCATCGAATTTTATATCCCCTCTTATAACATTCATCTTATTGTTTGGAAAATACACACGATAATTATGGGGTGTTTTTGTGTACCCCACAAATATCCCAACTTCAACATTCAGTTCCATCTTCTTCCTGGCATCCTTGTTCACATGCACAAAAACAAATGAGCCAAAATTTTTAAAATGAGAAACATCAGGTTTCTTACCAGTGAAAGCTTCTTCAGGTGTACTCATGCCAAGTATTCTATGAGGACAATAGTTTTGCACATAAACCACAATATTCCATGCTTCTGCCCACAAATGCATTGGTAGGCCCTGATCATGCAACATCGCTCATGCTGCACCCATGATCATTTTGTTCTTCCTCTTCGTGACCCCATTTTGCTCTGGGTTATGAGGCACTATGAGTTCTCTTCGAATTCCTTCTCTGTTGTAGAAGTATTTGAATTCGTTAGATATGTATTCTCCACCATTATCTCTCCTTAGAGCCTTCACTTGCTTCCCCGACTCTTTCTCCACCAATGCTTTAAAGTCACAGAACTTTGAGAATGTTTGATCCTTCTTTTGCATGAAGAATATATAGCATTTGCGAGAAAATTCATCAACAAAAATAAAACAATACCTATGTTTTGCTGTTGAAGCAACCGAGAATGGTCCACACATGTCTGTGTGAATTCTCTCCAGGATCACCGAAGCACGATTCTCCTTTTCATGAAAGGTGGACTTTACATACTTCCCCAGGGTGCACCCCTTGCACTTATCTAACTGAGAAAGTGTTTCCCTTGGAATTTCAATAGATATTTGTTGCATGATCTTCAAGGCTCCATGATGAAGATGGCCCAATTGCCTGTGCCATAATTCACCCTCATCCCGGCTCACCACTTTTTCTGCCTTGCCCAGCATGGTGCCGTAGCCATCTACCTCCAGCATGTAGAGATTCTTAACTTGAATCCCTATCTTCTTGACTTGACCCATTTCTTTATGTCGCAGGAAAGATTTTCCATCACTGAAAACAACGTCATAGCCTCTGTCCTCCAACATTGCGACTGAGACCAAGTTTTTCTTCAGACCTGGAACATGCATACCATTTTTCAATTGAAATGGTTGACCTGACTCCCCCTGAAAGGTAATGGTACCAATACCAGTCACACTGTATCATCCATCGTCGCCCATCTTTATATGCATTCTGAGATCTTTCTCCTCCAAGTCACTGAAAGACTCTTTATCTCCCTTCATGTGGTAGGAAGCGCCACTATCCAAATACCACACCGATACCGATGCACTTGAATCCATGCATGCGATCAAAGAGAAGTCAAGTTCAAATTGTGAGACAAGAGCCTCACTAGTTTCATCTCTAGAAACTGTCTTGTTCTTCCTCTTCTACGGACAGTTAGTAGTGAGATGCCCATGCTCGTGACAATGAAAACACTTCACTTTGGAAAAATCCAATTTCTTGACTTTAGACTTGGATTTTGAATGGAATTTATTCCCTTCCCCTTTCCTTGCCTTGGCAGTCAAAGCACAATCCTCTTCATCATCACGCTTTGATGAAGATCCATCTCTGGTGTTCCGCTTGAAATCCTCTTGCACTAGATCTGACCATAGTCATTCCCAATCTGACAATTTTTACCTTCCATTGACAGAGTCTTGATAACTGTGCCAACTCTTGGGAAGTCCTAGGACAACCAAGCTCACCAAATCATCAGCAACGACTATTTTTCCCACACTTCCAAGATCATCCCAACATTGGACAAACTTCGTGAGATATTTTGGAATGGTGTCGCCCTTATCCATATTGATCTTCCTGAGTTTATCTTTGAGCACCAATTTCCTATGGTCACTACTGTTTTGGAACAGATCCGTCAAACCTTCCACATTGCATGTGGTGTGGTTTTCCCATGGAGACTTGAGACAATGTGGTCTCGTACTCCCTCCAACATAATCCTCCCCGCCTTTGCCACTTTCTTTTTCCATGCATCAATATTTGCAGTGTCTGTCGCATCCGGCTTAGGAACATCTTTGTCAATGTAATCCTTCAATCCATTTTCTTCGAGTACTGCCTCCATCCTGTCCTTCCAAGCAATGTAGTTTGAGCTTCCCTCGAGTGCATACTCCAACCTCAAGCCATTGAAAGCCATTTCGATCTTGAATCAACTGTCGCACCAAGAAAATCCTGCAAATTCGAATGTTATCCAACCACAATCTCAACTTCTGCAATGCCTCTTTTCCTAGGAGGTTCACAACCCACCTGAGAGCATCTCGAGGGAAGTTCGCACCCTACTAGTGTCTATCCTGCAAACTCTTGGAGGAAGTTCTCATTTTAATGCATAGTCACACCTCTCCTTTAAGCAGCCTGCAAGAATCTCAATGAAGTTCACACCTCTCCTTTGAGTAGGGTGCAAGAATTTATGCTCCTAGAAATGTGCGTAGTTTTTAGTACTAAGGTTCGCACCCTACTAGAGACGGGACTTGCGAAAATACTATTATTTTCGCACCTCACTTCCATGGCTCCGTGGCTCTGATACCATGTAAAAATTTCAATACAAATTAAGTTTTTCCTGGGATTCTTCTGATCTAACAATTATATGCCACTGTTAAATACATAATCACTTCTACTATTATTCTTGCAGAAAATTAAACCATGATCACAAAGTGAAATATCAAGAACACATAACACATAAGTTTTACCGGGAAAACATAAAGCTAAAAACCCTAATATCATATATTATGTATATCATAGATCATGAAACAATCTCATACAAAACTCTAATCCAAGAGCTCTCAGTACAATACAATCGTCTCACACTATCATACAAAAACTCATCAAATACATGTGCCAATTCTCTGTGTCCAGACAACCTACCTCCTCTACACAATACCTGCAATTGGAATTCTCACAATTGAATTCAAATTACTTAGTTTTCACATGCTCATAAGCATATCCAATGCATGTGTGATTGCATGAGTGCACTTCACTCAAATCACAACTGATAGCCAAACTGTCCCTTTCGCCTTTTATCTCAACTGGGTCTCCACTGGATCTGACATGCATGTAGTTAACCATGGAGAATCTTTAGTTGCATGTGAGTTCACTGATTGTGAATTAATTAATAATTAATTCACTGAACTCTCACTAGTGTAAGTTTAGTTACAACTAGTACAACTGGGCTTAACTCACTTAACTACACTTGTAATTATGTTACAACTCCAAATCACTTAGTTGTAAATGAGATAATAGATTAATATTTATTATCCAATTTATTTAAGGGAAAAGTAAATTAGACACATGTTTCTTGTTGAATTTTCAACATGTACTAGAGTACCTTGGGAATCATTGACATCAATGGAGATTTCCCTTGCACTTGTTAACGGTTTACATCATTGACCGGTAATCAAGTGGTTTCTGCCATATTCGGCATTAGGACATATATTCACATGGTTAGATTCATACTACATCAGGATCGGTAAGAAGACCCTGGGTTGAGTCATCACTCTTATATGTACTTTGCCTAGGTTGCGACAGAGTTCTTTTGAACTATGACACATATACTGTTACATAGATCCACTTTGTATTGGTCATGACTATGTCTTGTCATCTCGTAGATCCACTATGTATACTTCATGGCTACGATCAGTTCAGGTCATGGGAGTATAGATTCACATTGTATCTTCAATGGCTATACCTTTTATCAATGTAATTATGGATCCACAATGTATTTTATGGCGGCCATACCTAAAAAGTCTTTATCACTCAAGCATAGGTATGTGTGCCTTGGGTTTTGAAACATGTCATAATATTTGTTTGATGGTTGTGTGCAATTTTTTCCAGTCTCTTTGCATCCATACCCTTGCTAGAAAAATTCTACAAAGTACTTCAATCATCATCATCTTCTAACTTTGTACTTTGGGGGGCAATCTGTTACACCTCAAAATTACTCACTTCGATAGTGTCTCAAGTGTCATCATTACGAGTGTTGTAAGTGTCACATCTTTTCCGCAAGTGTCACATCTTGACTATAAGTGTTGCAAGTGTCACAAACATCATACTTCCATCTTGCATATTTTTTGCCTCTAACGACATCATAAAGACACTTAAGACACCTCAAAGGGTGGTTTGGAAGAAGAGAAATCACTTGACAGGAAGTACACGCCTTTTTCCATTGGAAAAACCAATTAAAAATGAATTTTGGAGAGGAGCGCTCCCCTAACCACTTTCAGGGAGTGCTGGTGCTCCCTGAGCCTCTTTGGGGTAGTGCTTGAGCTCCCTGTGCACCCTTTTGGGGGAGCGCTACCCTTTTCTGAGCAAATTTTGGGTTTGTTGAGGCAAATCAGGGAATAATCCCTCAATTCCTGAAGGTAGTTGGATTCGAATAGATGGTCAAGGCATGATCTTAGGGGAGATCCTCAAATGAAGGAGAGGAATTATCAACTCATCCCAAAGATCTCTCAAGTGGTTGGACCCCTCCAAGGTTATATAAGGAGGCCTTCTCATGCTGAAAGGAAAAATAGAGACTAGAGATTGATACCAAACTTATGATCCTATAAGTGGTATTGACAGACAATGACAATTGAGAATTACATCAAACTTATGATATCATGAGTGAGATGTCATCAAATAAATCAATGGATATTATTTGAGCAAAGGGTTTGGACAAGGAGAATTGGAAGAAGCTACTGCACCTTCATCCAAAGGATTGTAAGTACTTTTACTTGTTCTCATTAATAATCAATGCTTGGCCCATTTCTTTCAAACTTGTGCTTGTTCCATATGAGTTTGTCTGCAGTAGATGGATCTATGATTGAGCTAATCTCAGTAGAGTAGGAAGTCCATTGTATCTTTGTTTTTCCTACAAGACCTATCAGGGAACTTGGGATTGAAGCTCAGCCATGACTTTGCAAGGACAAACGTTGCTAATAAGGTACATATCTTTCTCCTTATATTTCATTTATTAGTTTGATTAGATCTAAAAGGAAGTTAGTGTCCATGTTAATCACTTTTCTGTCTTGGCCTTAGGAGTCTAGAGACCAAGAAGGAATCCACTTGTTTGCAGGGGGATTCACCTACAACAATGTAATAAAGTGAAATGTACTTTAATATTTTAAGTGATTTATTTTGGAGGGAATGAATCATGGCCCTTGATCTTGTAAAGGAAAGATTAGATCTTGGCATTTGGATTTAGGGTTGGGGAAGGTTAAAAGACACTTTGGAGGGAAAAGGTCAGTTTCAAATTTTATAAAAGAATGTATTGGGTAGTGTGAAATACACATTGAGAGAAGGAGCAAGACAGATTTGTGAGCAAGCTAGAGAGACAAAATATGGAAGCTAGGAGGGCACATTTCCCAAGAGAGATAGGGCACAAATCCCAAGGAAGACATTTATGTTTTGAGTGCTGCTGTGTTTGGTTGGGACATGTTGTACTGTATGGATCCGTACAGGTCGTACAACAACAAAATTTGGGTACAATATCCTATTGGTGGCACAAATTTCAAAGTGCCAATATTCAACAAATGCATACAACTGTACAGACTGTGGCACATATTTCAAGGCAGATTGTGGTGGGATAGATTTTGTGCTCTAAGTGGTTTTTCTCTTAGTTGGAAACGTGTTACTACTGCTGATATGTACTTTCCTGAAGATTAATAATAGAATCTCTCTCTCTCTTTGGGTTTCCCCACATTGGGGTGTTCCCTGGCATTTGCCTAAATTTCTAAGTTATTCATGGTTGGATGAATGTTGTTCATTGTGTTTATTTCCACTGCATAATTACTTAGCAATGTGTATTTTTGCTTATGGTAATTTCTGAATGTGGGTTTTAGACATTTCAGAGTTCATGTAAGACAATTATCTCTAGGTTTCTAAATGTATGAAAAAATATTAGCTTGCTGATTTTTGTCATTAAAATTTACATGGTATCAGAGCTTGGTCTTTGAGTGACAGTGACCAGTGACAGTGACCAATGAGATTTTTGGGCAAGTTTGAAAAGGGAAAATTTGTGATTGTTTTCCTTGAGTTGTGACAGGGAATATGGTTGCATGCATTATATTTGTGGATCAGTTGGATGACATTTCCAACTATTTGCAGTGGAAAATCCATGTCAGCTGTTCTCAAGGAGAACAAGATTTGGAATTATGTCAGTTCTGTTGTTGTGGTTCCCACAACAAATCTTGTAGCTTTGGATTTGCATGAGGTCAATGAGGAAAAATCTCAGAGGATTATTCTGGATGGGGTGAAGGATCACCTTATCCCACACTTGGTTGAGAAGAAGACAACCAATGGGATGTGGGATGCAGCACTTAAGAAATTATTTGAGACAAAGAATGAGAACCAAAAGATGGCCTTGAAGGCTAAATTGCATGATACCAAGATGGGTAAGGAGGAGAGTGCTTCTTCTTATCTTGCTCAGGTAGCTCAAGTGAAAGATGAGTTTGTTGTAGTTGGAGAGGTCATATCATATTCATAGTTGGTGAGGATAGCCTTGAAAGGATTCACCAAGGAATGGGAAGTCTTCGTGAAGTGTGTGGTGGGTCATGACCATCTTCCAGATTGGAGCAGACTGTGGGACGATTTCATTCAAGAGGAGATCTAGGAAGAATATCATAGCAGTGGAAAAAAGACAGATGGAGCTGATGATAATGTTTCTCTTGCTGCAAAGATCAAGAAGAAAGGAAGTTCCAGGAGGTACCTGAGTAAATTCAAATGTTACTGTTGTAAACAGTTGGGGCACCTTGCTTCTGATTGTCCTGAGAGGAAGAAGAAGAAGGAATCAGAGGGGCCTAAGACAACTACTACAAAAACCATGGAGGAATTTTCTTCCAAGTATGACAGGGAATTTTCTTTGGTTACCCTAGTTTCCAGTGTTGGTAGCGGAGGATTTGGAGGTGATATCAGATGGATTGTGGTTAGTGGAGACTCTTTCCACATGACGATAATCTGGTGAATATTCCTAATTATCATAGAGACAGGTCCTGACCGACAGGTGGTAAATGAAGGTGGTACGGTGCAAGATGCATGTGGAGTTGGAAGGGTTAGATTTGTAGATTCTAACCTTGTACAATATCTATTGCAAATAGATATTTAAAAAATAATAGAAAATATACAATGGCAAATACAAACATTACACAGAGATTTTTCCCCTGGAAACCCAAACTAGGAAAACCAACATATTCTATATTCATTCATATGTAATACATTGTTTACAACACAATATACATATAGGATCCAATGACATCCAAAACCCTAACCCAA
>CBVK0100154332.1:0-28548 GCA_900067695.1 Picea abies
GCTCTTCCGATCTCACATATTTCATCCTTCGTCAATGTCTCACCCATGACAAAAAAGAACTCGTGCTTAACGAATGCCACACTGGAGCATGTGGTGGTCATTTTTCTGGGTTGGAAACAACCCAAAATATTCTACGAGCCGATTACTATTGGCCGATGTTAATCAAAGATTGTGTTGAATCGGTCAAGAGGGTCCACCCATGTCAAATATTCTCATGGAAGATGAGGGCACATCCTGCTCCCATTTTCCCCATCATCACAGTTGGCCCCTTCACCAAGTGGGGGATTGATTATACTACATGCCACCCCACTTTAGCCAGGGGGCACCCTTATATCATTGTAGTACTAGACTACTTCACCAAGTGGGTCGAAGCTATGCCAATGTTCAAGGATGATGGAGAGACAACAACTCTCTTCTTGTTTAATCAGATAATAGCAAGGTTCGGTGTCCTAAAAGAGATTGTGACTGACCATGGAAGTCACTTTCAGAATAAAATGATGTTTGATTTGAAGTCAAAGCTAGGGTTGAGACAAGAAAACTCATCACCTTATTACCCACAAGCGAATGGTCAGGTGGAAGATGTGAATAAGTCACTCAAGACCATTCTACAATGAACGATCAATTCGGCCAAGTCAAATTGGAATTTGATGTTATACTCAACATTGTGGGCCTATTGAATGTCTGTAAAGACTACCATTGGTTTCTCACCTTTTCAACTTGTTTATGAGTTGGAAGTAGTCTTTCCTATAGAATGCGAGATCCCATCTCTTAAGTTGGCAGTACATTTATTTCCAAACACTTCACTGCTTGAGGAATGCTTATTATATATTGAGCAACTCAATGAGCAATGACGTGATGCAGCCTTGGCTAATGAGGCTCACAAGAAGAAAGTTATGTGTCAGTATGATCGGTTCGTTCGTCCTTGGATTTTCTCCAAAGGCGGCCTTGTCCTGGTCTATGACCAAGATAAGGATCCCCTAGGGGTAGGCAATTTCAAACCCATGTGGTTCGGACCATTCATTGTCTAGTTCAATTTGAAGGGAAATATTTAGCGGAGCTGAGAAATGGGCTCTACCTCAAGAAGTATTACTCGTAGGTGGGTCGCCTTGGGTGAATTCTTGTATATATGTATAGTTCTTATACATTTTAGTTTTTGTCTTTTGTTTTATGGATGTGTCATTTTTATGTCAACTTTTTCACTGTGGTAATTGTCAATTGAATCAAATGTGTTCATTGGATTCGTGGACGATGCTAGCTGGCACATTTGGAGGCTTTCTTCTGCAACTTGGGTGATCTTCACACCTCAAGGCTAGTTATCTTCTAGAGGTATCTGTTTAGGTGATGCCACAAATAACGTCACCAAATATAGTGCAGTAATAGAGTTGCTTCGTGATGCCTTGTCGCATGGTATCTCTTACCTTCAGGTCTACTTAGATGCACAATTGGTTGTGTCCCAGTTAAATTAGGTTTACTACGTTTGTGATCCTAATCTACATTGATGATTCCTTAGGGTACATCTCTTAGAACATTGTTTTGATTACATTACATATATCCATGTTCCTAGGAGATTGAATCAAATGACAGATACTCTAGCTAATCAAGTATTAGATTGGCATATTACACACATGTAAGGAAAAGTACACACATACACATGTAAATACATTTGTAAATAAATGTAATCCATAAGACATAAAAATATGTAAATATGCATATATATATCAAAAGTATCAAAGTACATAGGTGGGTGCAAGCACCTAAAAAATATGTCCAGTATATGTCATGGGGCTTATGCCCTAAAAAATATACAAAAAAGTTCCCTCGGCATGTAAGTGGTCCATCCTAAGCTAAGGGAGGGATCTATTGGTCTTACCGTAGTGTACCATGGTGTTTTCCAAATGCCAAAAGAGTTGGACCCAAGTCTGTGGCACCCCAAATATGTGAGGTTTCATAGATGGAAGGAGATCCTTGATCTCTGCCATAGGGATTGCACCAGTGAGCACGGTGAGGTTCCTCTCCAACCATATGAAAACTCTCTCAACCTCTCCGGGTGGAGGTCCCCCTGCTGCCGCTGCTAGCCCGACAGTTGCGGTTGGTCCTGCCTCTGGTCAAGGACGCCACCTGGTCCTCGAGAAGTCTGTTGGATGCACTAGTCCTACATATGTACATAACTAATATAGAGTTGTTAGATACTCTGGTACGCATAAAAAATGATATATATAAAGAAATAAAATTAAATAACAATTAAAAAAAAACATACCTATCTCTCCTTGTTCTGTTCCAGGAGGTACGAGCATGTTAGGATCCCCGGAGAAGTTAATGCTGACATAGCCGAAATCTATAGCCAGAATCTAGTGATACCACCAGTCGAAAAAAGCATCATTGAAGGCCTCAATGGTCCTCCCTCCCCCCTGTCATGCAAACAATGTCGCCCATATGCACACTGCTGGGAGAGAGGTCACGTGCCCCTGTACCATCTCTCACAGACTAAGACTGGGTACCCTCTCAAAGAAAAAGGAACATAGAATAGTCTCAAACATGAAGTTTTTATTATTCCACACACGACACTCTGTCAGTTGTCTCTTCATGAAATCTAGCATGGTTGTGCTCTAGTCGAACACTCGTGAATTTAATCACTGTACTGTACAATGCATGTTCGCCTGGGAGGCCTGATGTAAGGCTGTGGATCCAATGATCCACCCAATAAGCAAAACTATAACTTGCAGTGATAGGTTTGAAATCTTATGTATTGACACCTTAGAACCCACTTGATTTGTGCCAGCGTCGCATTGTAGCCCGATCAATTCGGCTATGTTGTGAAGACCAGGAGGAAAATCATGAAGGTTGACTGGTTCCCCTCTCCTTGAGAGGGTAGTCAAAAAATAAATATCCTTAGTCGTTGGAGTGCCAGTAATCTACCAAGGCGTTCAGTAGCTTGGGCTGTGCCCTCATGAGTGGACACTAGAAGAATTTCAACAAATGCATTGTGCTAATATGGCGAGAGCAACAGGGTCTTCTGCAACAAAAGAATCAATGTCTTCATGCCCCCTTTCTCCCCAATGGACATACATCTTGCAAAATGAAAAGTTCAAAAGAGAGTTAAACTTTTGTTTTTCAATTTTTTCCATGTGTTTGAGGGTGTACGTGGGCTGTGTTGATAAAAATCGCGTATGTACGTGGGCAGGTTGTTTTCTGCCTATGGGCATACACATGTTGTCCTTGGATAGCCCACATTCATGCAGGGCTGCACCCTTTTTAAGAGTGCACACCCTCCAAAAACACTAAAATGAACAAAAAGGGAAGTATTGAATTGCAAGAGGGGTTGATTTATACTTACTTGGTCTGAGCGGAAGTTTGTTTCATCCACTGAAGCTCCCAGAGTCAATTTTTTTAGAAGAGGGATGTTTTTGTCTTTTTGGTCAATTCTTAATTTGCAATGGTGATAATGAGTTGCCAAGATTCTATTTATAGACTTTTTTGGCCCTTTTTGTCATTTTTTTTGAAGCCTTTTGTCATTTTTTCTGGCTTGAAAATTGTTTAGTATGGTTCTTGAGTTTCTCATTAGATGTTATGGCATAATCCACTTTTGGTTTGGGAAACTTTTTGAGTGATGGGTCACTTTCTAAGGTCCTTTGGTAAAAGTTGTTTTTCCAACTGTTTCCATTTAAGTTAGGATTCCACCTCCACTTGTTGCACCTTGTTGCATTTTTTTCTTTACCATAGGATAGACCCCACCAGATTGCGACACAAAAACATCATTGCTACTCTACAAGTGTGGTAATTTAGTGGTAGATCCTACCCTCACATGGATTCCCTAGGTAGATCATGGTTTCATTTTGGTTTCTATGTCGTCGATAATGACTATAGGCTCGGGAGTCCTTTTAGTCTTTGTCTTGATTACAAGTTTGAGCCTTCACACGTATGATATATTATCACTTTTGGCCTCACCCTCGGGACTCCCAAAAAACAAACGGGTCTTCTTTTAAGCCCTCTCAGACCCTCTAAACATGAAAATATTGCTGAGATATCTTGTTTCCCTTCACACTCGCCAAACTAAAATTTGAAGGCACGTCTGTCCGACGATATTTTACCCCTTTTTCATTCTGGATGGCCAATTATACGAAAAAAGGTATACTCTAGGAACTTCGGTTTGCTATAATAGTATTCGCAGGTATACGTTTAACCCTTTTTCAGGCCTAAGGGACTAAATTTACAAAAAAGGAACCCCCACAGAGTCCATAGTTAAGCTCTTTTCAGACTCCCTAAAAGTAAAAATATTTTCGAGTGAGCTTGTTTCTTCACACTCGTTAAACCGGTCCAGAAGAACATCCATTACAGAGTCCATAGTTAAGCTCTTTTTAGACTCCTTAAAATTGAAAAGATTGTCGAGTGACCTTGTTCTTTCACACTCGTTAATTGGTTCAGAAAAAACATCTATTGGCATGAGTTCACCCCTTTTTCCGGCTTGTATATTAAGGAGGAAAAATGTACACCTCGGGAGATTCATCTCGTCGGGAGAGTTCTCCTCAGTAAATTTCACCTTTTTCGAGATAAGGATACTAAATCTAGAAAAAGGCAGTGAGTCCATAGTTAATCTCTTTTCATAATCCTTAAAATTGAAAATATTTCCAAGTGATCTTGTCTTTGTCACACTCATTAAAATGGTTTTGAATAGACATCTTTTTGGTGCTAATTTATCCTCTTTTCGAGCCGACTAGACTATCTTCGAAAAAGGTACCCCAATGGAGTCTTCTTTTGTTCTTTTTCAGACTCTCTAAAAATGAAAAACCATCGATATTACCTTCTCCGGGCTCGTTTAAAATTACATTGAAGGACATTATGATTGTGTCCTATTAATCACATTTTCATTCCTGTGTCTTTGGCCTAATTTCGGCTCCATGTTGCTCTCAACTGAACCTTTGAAGCTTTCCTTATACACAAGCATTGTAGCACTTTGCCTCTGCGTCTTGACACCTTGACCCATGGAGGAATTTTCTCGAGTGTCCTTGTCCTGCACATGTCTCCTTGCTCTAAGCATTAGTGTGTTCCTTGCGCTTGGAACTAGTATGTTTGTGACACTCATTCCTCCTTTGTAACGCAACATTATTTTATTCTTTTTCAATATTTCCAAAATTATTGAAAAAGACCAAAAATTAAATCAAATATACCCCAAAAAGAGGATGGGAAAAGTATTTTATTTTTATGGAATCACAATGAGTCTCCCTTGGACAAAGCACATCCTTTCGTTTGTTCATCAAGATATGGGATTTAATATGACCTTAGGAAGTTTTTCTCGTTAGATAGAGATGTGTCCTTTTCCATTTGGTTATTCTTCCAAACATATGGAGAGTTTGTGTTTCCTCCTGCATCATGAAATTATGTCAGTGCCATGCTTCCCGAGTCTCATCATGTATCCTGCTATTGTCCAAGGGATTTTTTACCCAACTTGAGTCATCCCTTCTATAGTTTGTCTCTTGTCCTCATGCCCGACCATCCCGAAAGTCCAATCAAAGTCTTTGTTCGAAATCAATGAAGTTCTCTTCCTGATCACCGAGATCCTCTTGTTTGTTCCCCGAAAATAAGTTGAAGACATTTGGGTAGTGAATTCATACACTCACATTACACTCCTACCCAATTTTTAAAGATATTGAAGTTCTTTCTCAAGCTCTGAAGGCCTCATCTCCAGCCATCAGGCATCATTATCTTCTTGAAGATGGATACTATACATGTATATCTTTTGATTTTGAGATGTAGATCCATTGTGAATTTCTCGCGGCTACACTTTATATAGTTATATGACATGTATCTACAGTGTCTTTTATTGGCATCCATGATTTATTTCATTCCGAGCATGGGTATGCCCGCCTCGATGAGACAATTGTTATTTTGTAGATGGCACCTTCCGAACTCTGTTCCTCGGCTCACTCGCTTCATACGTTGGTAAATATTTGTAATGCATTTCGGCCATCATATGCTCTTCTAACCTCACACATTAGGGGGCATCTGTTATAACCCTAAATTGCACCATACATTCATACCTAGCATCAAGCCATATTGCTTTTCGTTTTTGCCAAGCTATCACTGAAAGATCTTCTTAAAAAACATTTTTTTTAAGATATACGCGCCTTGCACCATTACTTCCCATGTATGTTCTCTTTTTTCACCACTACAACTTGTGTACGTATTCTATATGCACCATTACATCTCACGTATACCCACAAAAGTCGCAAAAAAAAAAATATTGCAAGGGAATACAGGCTTTTGGGTAGTTTCCTAACCAATTGATCACCCATATCCCATCACCCAACTGAATAACTATATTTTTGGAATATAAAAGAAGGTGTTGGGGTCCCATTCCTAGAAGAAGCATGAAAGTAGTGAAACTCTACCCATTTCATAATCCCCCCTTGCCCCAAGAATTTGCAGCCACATTGTGAGTTTTGATCCAGAATTCCCTATTCTAGCCTTTTTCCTCCATTAGTAGCCTAATCCATTTCCTAGAGAGAGATGAAGAGGAGAAATATACTTGGAAGTAGTTGGAGGTTGGTGAAGAGGATCCTAGGACTGGGTTCGAGGAGGAGTCACTGATCTCATTTTGTAAGTGACTTTGTGAGATTAATATAAAGAAGTACCTTTTTCGCCCCACCACTTGATGTGTTCAATCTTGATATTTGATTTATATTTTATTATGATATCTAACCCACTAATTAATATATAGAATGCATGTTCATAGTTTCTTGTTTGTCTTTTGGTGAATGAAGGTCATCCTTGGGAGGAGATTTGCAGTTGAGGAACAATCGAATGCAAAGGGATCGATACCGGATGCAGATTTTAAGGTAAGACTACCAGATCCCTATACTTTGTACTTTATGCATGAATGTGGGGTATTTTCAGGATAGTTGTTAAAAGTAGGAGACTTTATACAGTTATCTCTGCCTACACTTTAGAACCCTAGTGTAGTTCGTAGGGAGGTTTTCCCTTTATAGAAAGAATGGAACTTCTGCTCAATGAAGGTCTTGGTGAAGATGTATGTTGTATGTTTTGCTGAAGGAAATAACTATAGGTCGATGATCCCCTCATGTACTAAGTCCCAGATGTAGTGCATGTGGATCTCGATGTGCTTTGTCCGCTACCTGTAAACTGGATCTCTACAGAACTTCAGAGTTCTCTGGTTGTCACACCAGATGAAAATTGGTCGATGAAACTGAATTCCCAACTCAGTGAGAAAATGTTGTAGCCACATAGATTGAATGGTTATGTTAACTACCCCTCTATTCTCTTCCTCATATGAATATAGAGAAATAAAATCTTTCTTCTTGCTCGACCAATAGATAGGCCCAGGACCAAGACTGAGTGAGTAATGAGATGTGGACTTGCGATTAGTGATATCGCCATCCCAATAAATATCAATGAATCTGATGCGATCTAATGTAGAGTTTTTTGTATAATGAATCCCAAAGATGATGGTGCCTTGTACGTATCAAAGGATATGATTTGCAGCCTTCCAATGTAGCTCATGCAGCTTCTACATGAACCTAGAAACTGTGTCAACTGCATAGGAGAGGTCTAGTATGGAGTGTGTGAGATGCAACAATATCCCCACTAGTTGTATGTACAGTGTGCTTTCAATCAGTGGAGTGTCCTCACCATCCTCAAGTTTGACACATGATAGGAAAGGAGTCGAAGAAAAATTGCAGTCTGTCATGTGAAATCTCTCAAGGAGATCTCCTACATACTTGTCCTAAGACAATTTGATTTATGATGCATCCTAAATGATCTCGAGTCCAAGGAAGAAGTGTAGAGGACCCATGTCCATCATCAATAACATGTCATGTAGAATCCTCTTGACTATATAAATCGCTAAAGTCGAGCAATCAGTGATAAAAAAATCATCAACATAGAAAAATAAGAGTAGAAGTGAATAAGTCGTCCTAAGCATGTAGACATTTGGGTCTGATTTACAATGTATAAAGTTATGTGACAGTAGGTAGGAGTCCATATTGGCATACCTTTCCCTCAGAGCCTGCTTGAGGCCATAAGGATATTTCTTCAGTTGACATACCAAAGAGGAATCCTTCATAAATCCCTAGGGATGATCCATATAAATCTCCTCAGAGAGATCACCATGAAGCAATGCATTCTTCATGTCCATATGATGGAATTCCCATCCCTTGGCCACTGCAATGGAAAGTGCCAAACATATGGAATCCATCTTCACTACTGGAGCGAAGGTCTCATCATAGTCAATGCCATGCACCTGCTAAAAGCCTTTGGCAACAAGCCTATATTTGTATCTGCTAATATGTCCATCCGTTGCACTCTTGGTATTTTAGAACCATATGCATCTGACAAGTTTCCTTCCATAAGGAAGGGGAACTAGGTCCTAAGTTTGGTTCTCAAGAAGGGAGTTGTACTCCTCCTGCATGGAGGATTGCCAAAATGGATTTCTAGCAACCTTGCCATAAGACCGTGGATATAAAGAATGAACCAAGAAAATATTCTTGGAGGGAAATGGTTCAGTGGCAGTGAGTGAAATAAGATGCTCCTTGAAATCCGATTGAGTCCTCCTAGTATCAGCTGGATCACCAACAAGATCCCCTACATCCTGAAGAGTAGTCTGGGCCCACTTGGACATCTACTCTAGCTCTGCATCTGCATCTGGATGCACTGAATCTGCATCTTCCTATACTCACTCGGTATCTAGATCATCTGAATCCTATGAAGAAGAACTCTTGTCTGAATAAGATTTGGCATGTGCATGCTCATCATCTTGGACAGGTGGAAGAATGAAGGTGTTTGCATGCGTCTTCAGAGGTACATGTGAAACACTTTCCTTGAATTGGACACTTCGCTCAATGATGAGCCGGTCCAAGGAATTATCAATAAGTCTGTATCCCTTCACACCATCGGGGTATCCAACAAAGATACACTCGGGGCTCTGTGGAATAAGTTCCTTCCTCTTTTCAAAGGGAATCTAGGCCCATGCACATGAACCAAAAATATTAAAGTGGGTTACTTCTGGTTTGAGGCCGCTCCAATCCTTGTAGAGGGTCTTATCCTTGAAATATCTATGGGGAGATCTATTTTGGATGTAGATTGTACAATTAAGTGCTTTGGCCCATAATCTTTGTGGAAGTGACTTTGCATGTAGCATGCAAGATGCCATCTCTTTTAGAGATCTATTTTTCCACTCAACAACTTTGTTTTGCTGCAGAGTATAGGGAACTGTGTGCTACAACTGAATCCCCACCTCGTGAGAAATATTCTAGATATCATGATTGAAATACTTTCCCTTGTTACCAGTTTGAAGGACTTTTATTTTCTTTCCTGACTGTGTCTCAACCGGGGCTTTAAAATCTTTGAGGTGTTGAAAGACCTATGATTTTTTCCTAAGAAATTAAATCCATGTGAAACATGAGAAATCATCAAAAAAAATGAGAACATAACTCACTTTGTTGATTTATGGATACAAAAAAGGGACCATGAGGTCACTATGGATCAAATCTAAAGGAGAGGAAGCTCTCTGAGTCTTTCCTTTGTTGAATTTCTCTTGAGGGTGTTTTCCAAGAACACATCCCTCACAAATTCCTTTGGAGAAATGGATGTTTGGAATACCATCAACCAATATTTTATTTCTAATATGTTGTATATATATTAAATTCAAATGTCGGAACCTTTCGTGCCATATATCACTGCTTTCATCAGCACGGGTAAGTAGTAAAGCATATTCTAGTTCAAGATTGATGATTTATCTCACTAGTAGCAAACCTGGAATTGGTTTTCATGTCATCTATTTCCACTGCATTAGGTGTGAATATGAATTTATTTTTGGTTCCGAAATTCTTCATCTGATACATGGAGAGAATATTGACGAAAATTTTGGGAACATGCAACACATTATCGAAGATTTGGTTGGTGAGTTCAATCCTCCCTTTGTTGGTGACCTCGACTGGAGATTTTTCTCCCATACAAATAGGAGGACCTTTTCATGCATAAAATTAATAATATACTTCTTTTGTGGAATACATGTGGTGTGATTCTCCCAAATCTAGGATCCACGCATCGGTAGAGGAGTTGATGGCAATGAAAGCATGGCTAGAATTTCCTTTCTTTTGATTCTAATATTCTGGATTCTTCTTCTTGGAACCCTCTGGGATGCGATCTCCAAGGTTATTTGTCTAAAGTATTTGAGTCATTAGATATATTTTTTTCTTCATGCATGTGGATTCTGGATGCAATCCTTTATGGCAGTATGTGCATTTCTCCCCTTTTCTTCCCTTTCCACCTTTGGATCCAAAGCCATCGGTGAAGGGTTTTGAGTACCCTTCCTTATTAGGATTTGCATGAGATTTCATTTTGTGTTTATCTTTATATTTCTAATATTGATGGATTACATCTTTCATAGTAAGTGCATGTGCCTTTGGGCCTTTGATTTTTCCCATGTTGATGAGCTTAGTTTTCTCTTGTGTTAGGGATTCAATAAATTCCTCAAGAGAAGGCATCTTCAAGGTGGCTCCATAGGTGAATTTGAATGAATGGAATGTGGATATGAACAAAAATAATTCATGACCAAGTTTGGTGATAATGGTGAGAACCATTTGTTTCTCCTCCATATATTTATCAACCCCACAAGCATTGAGTTGCGACAGTAAATCCTTAAATTTTGTAAAGAAATCCTTGAGATTGTCGAAGGTTTTTGGATCCAATGTGAGAAATTACACATAGAGCATGTGTTCCCACATCTCATCATGTTTTCCAAAGAGCCCTTCCATGGTGTTCCAAGATTCATTGGGGGTTTTACAAGAAGATATGTGAAAAAGGAGATAGGGAGAAATGAGATTGCAAATTGTTTCAAATGCTTCATCCATTCGATTTAGATACTTGGATTTTTCTATGGATGATGTTGGTTTTTTCTCTGTATTCATGATTAGCCTATACAATACTCTAATTTGAATATGAATTACCATATTCTCCTTCCATCCAAATAAGTTGTAAGGTGTAAGAATGAATTCTTTTGGGAATTCCATTTTTCCGTTGTCTTCAATCTTTGGTACCTACAAGAATAATTTGGTGTAGATTTTTATCAACATTTTGTTGGATATGATACCATGTAAATGTGTTGAAACTACACATAATAGATCTAGATATAAAATAATACACACATTTTCAGAGAGAAATTGAGAAAGAAGAAGAAAGATAAAAAGAATGGAAGAATTATCATTAACCATAATGAATAATGAATAGTTTATGCATGATATACTTTGTATAACTCAACCAATGCACACTAGAGGTGAATCCAATGCACCATAGTGGTGGTATCGAGTGATATGGACACACACCAATTGTTACGGTAGTGAAATTCCACTTAGTCTAGTCTCTCGTGCAGTTACGGGAATGAACTGCCACCTAGTTTAGTCTCTCGTGCAACTACATGAGTCAACTGCCACCTAACTGAGTTAACTAGTCTACCAATCTTTAGTTAACTCACTAAAACAGAGTGAAGTGAGGAGGATATCAGGGAATCATGGGTAATGTGCTATTCTGTTGATGATACCAAGGACAATTCACAGTAGATGGTGATTATATCAATGTTGCATGGTGACAAAACCAACGCAACATATAGACTCCACTCAACTAGTCAAACTGAAGTGAAAATTGAAGAGAATATTATCTCTAAACTTTAGGATATTGGATAAAGACTAATAAACATAGGAAAAACCTTAGGAAAAATAAATCCTAGGTGTGTGTGAAGTAACTCCAACAGTGCATAGTGATGTGTTTGGCTCGATTATAGTGCCTTCACTTGGTGGATCCATGGTATTATGTCTCCTTCATAGATGATGTTTCCAGGAAGACATGGATATATTTCCTGAGTAAGAAATTAGATGTTTTTGAGAGGTTTAAGGAGTTTAAAGATCTTGTGGAAAACCAAATAGAGAACAATATTAAAGTGTTGAGGATTGACAATGGTGGTGAATTCTATGGAAGGGAATTTGATCATTTATGTAAGTAGTGTGGCATAGCATGCCAAAATACCACATCATATACCCCACAACAAAATGGAGTTTTTGGGATAATGAAAAAAATAGTAATGGATAAGTCAAGGAGAATGCTTAGTGGTGTTGGGCTCGCACAAGAATTTTGGGTGGAGGCAGTCGAGACTACAAGATATCTAGTGAATATGTCTCCTTTGTCGTCGCTAGTCAACATGACTCCAAATGAAATATGGTCAGGTAAGAATCCTTCAGTGGAACATCTAAAAGTGTTTGGTTGTGATGCATTTTTACATGTTCTTTTGAGATCTTTTCATGCTTTCATTTTTTGCCCTCCCCTATTCTATTTTCCCACTTTTGTACTCCATTTATTTTCCCCCTTCTATACTTTCCTTTTTACCTTTTCCTTGTATTCCTTATTTTTCCCCTTTCTTGGTTACTATACTTAGTCATATTTCAATTCACAGACCTTCAGTTTTGCGGGTTGTCACATTTTCATTTCCATCCACTTACTCATACATAATTCGACTTCAACAATTATGTTTTTCTTCAAATTCGCAGGTATGCAGGATCAAACATTTGCTCTCCTTTTTTCCACAATCCCCACAATGCACTTAAAATTTCATGATCTACATTTCAACCATCAATTAACCTTTATATTCATCGTGGGTGTCAGGATCCCAAGTATTTCATTTTTTCATGTATGTGAGTCTGACCAACCACCCTTCTATACTTAGTTTATTGTGATCATCTCTACAACCATGATTTCATGGGTTGACAGTTTCATGAAAATAATATATTGAAATTATTTCACACCCATCCCTGCCATTACTTTCATTTTCCCAATATGCATTAAGTATTGTTTAATTTCTAATAATATTTGTACAGGCCCCAAAAAGGTCATCATTAATGGTGAAAGGATCGAGGAATTTTTCATTAAATTCTTATTTAATCTTCATTTTCCAAGAGATTAAACTATTATTATATTTCATAAAAGGATTATTTGTGACCATTACCTATCTAAAGAAATAGTTTCATCAACTTTAAATGGCAAAATCATCTCAACAACAGTTATGTGGTGACACTCTGAATATTTTTGGTCATGAAGATCAGAACTTCTAGTTGTCGAGAGCATATTGGTATAATTCCGCCCCTCCTATTGCATAGAAATATGGGAACATAATTTGGACATTTGGTAATGCTCATGCTGGTTGTGTACCAGAGGTTTTCAATTTTAAGGGAATCGTTGCATGGTGTGTGGACAAGTATGTATTGAATCAAAGTATCATACAACTCTAGGGACATTCTCCAATTTGTCTTTCATCTCAAGTATTCTGTAAAATGTTAAAGCTGCTAGAGCCGTCTCTTACTTTCAAAGGTGAAGATTGAAGATAATTCATGAATAAAAATAATAATGGGCTCGACCTCCTGCTAGAGTATTTGGATAATCCTTCGTCTTTCCTAGCAGACATAACTAGAATTCAGGTTGACTCTTTAAATAATCCCTATTGAAAAATTGCATGTCTATTTACCAGAGTAACATGTCAGGAGAATACTTCTTCTATATCTCGGATGATTTTATATATTCTATATTTTACAGCTCAATAAAAGGCTATTTTTGAATGGGGAAATCTCATTTCTATCGAAATTGCTTCCCAATTATCACATTACAAAAAGGATAGAAAATTCTTTATGACCTCTTATTTGATATTTTCTATCATGCATTGTTTGCAATTCCCAAATTTGACTATGAGTAAAAGGGTAAATTTTGAAGCAAACCCCGTTACCGTTTGGTAGCAAGCATTATAAAGGAATAAAACCCCTCTATTTTTCTATGAAGTTTATAATGACTTTGTTCCAGTCTTCAAAAAACTTTTGTTGGGTGAAAACACTCTCAGGATATATGTTGAAGCTACCAAACATTTAGAGAAAAAGGGGACGATAGAGAAAATGGAAAATCATAGTATCATAAGAATATTTTTCTCAAAATAAAATCCTTCTTTTATTACTTATTATGTACCCGATAAATTATTTATCATATAGGTAGTGAGGAAATATCATTTTTGGTTTCACTTTTTCCATGAAAAAAGGAAAAAATGGTTTATTCCTCTACCATGGAAGATTGGAGAGTTTGTATTGAGAAATATAAATAAAATTGATGAGTTCTCAAGTCATTTTAACAATGTGAGTTTGAAGTATGCTGAAAAGATCAAAGTTTTTGATCCAAACAAAATATTTGTTGACTATATGTTATTCAGTAGGGTTTAGTAATTCTTTCATTCAAACTGTTTTGAGCGAAGAAGAAGAAGTCAATATTTAGAACACTCATGTACATAATGTTGAAAATTTAGAAACATTATATAGTAGTAATGATCTTTACAAGAAAAAAGGAAAAAATCCTAGTAAAAAAAGTGCTTAATCTCCAGTTGTCACTCAGAAGAATAATACATCTAGGAGTAGTAATCCAATGGCCCACCCAATTAAAAATTCTGTCAAAAATAGTTTTAGTGGAGGAGGCGATAAGAATCCCCCATATGGAAAAATTGAAAGTTCACACAAATTTCCCGTGAGAAATAAAAGAAAAACCCCATTTCATGAGGAAGAAAATAATCTGATAGAAAATAATATTCAAAGATTTTCGTTGAAATATATGGAACTAGAAGTAGACATTGAAAAAATATTTCTTGCAATAGAAAAACATGAGCATGTTGTTCAAAAATATTATGTACTGGAATTTATTGGGAATGAAACCTTTAGTGAGGAAGAATCATGTACTTTTCAGAGCGTTGTTTTTGAAAAAGAATGTAAAAAGTTGACTTTGAATGAATTGACCAGAAAAATAAGAAAGGAAAATCACACTCATAGGTGTACCTCAAGTATATGCGACCATCCCAAATTTCCAAAATTCATAAGGAAATTAGGGATGCACTTGATGACTCTATTGATGGTTTCTATGCTGACAATGTCATCTTAAAGGAAAATATCAAAGAATTGGAAATCTCCTTGATCCCCCTTCCGATCTTGGCCAACCCTTTGAAAATGATAAAACCAACCACAATGGGTATCAAGTTGAAGGGATCATCAAGTTATCCTACAATGGTTCGAAATTATGTTGAGAAAATATTAAAAAGAGAATGTGACTGATAATAGAGGTCTGGGAAGTCTCTAAAAATATTTTTTGTTTTGGTTCAAGAGCACATGCATTTCATGAATATCTTCAAGATGATTTTAAGAATGAAGAAGGATTTTACACAGATGTTGTTTTACCATTTGGGATAAAAGCTTAAAACATGACATAATCAAAGAGGAGAGAAGAAGATATGCCTTCTCCTAGTGAAATCAAATGGTTGAATGCATGTTGGAAAGAAAAGATTAAGAATCCGAGAAATATTGTCCAAGAATGGAATGAAGCTATAATAAAAAGAGAACTATTCAAAAGGCTTACAAAAATGGATTTAACAGGTAGCAATCGTGAGGTTCAAGATCCTAAACTAATCTTCAATTCGATGTTTATGACAAGGAAACAATTTGACGAACACGTGGATATATTAAAGGGATTATCGACTGAGAAATTTAATGGTATAATTGAGTATGGTGAAGAATAGATAGATAATTGGCTTCTCGATTATTCTATGAAAAATCAAGATATTTAGGAATCGATACACGATATTTATCATGACCTAAGAGATTTAGAATGTGAATTATTTAATATCAAAATTAAACATCAGATAAATTTTGCACCAATGAATAATTAAATTGAGGATTGGTTTAAGAGGAAAATTGATAAGTTAACTAAAGAGGGCCAAGAAATGACAGTTGAGACAGTTCATGTAACCTTCAGTAAGAAGAATAAAAGGACAACAACAAGAAAGTGAAAAATGAGAGACACCATCATAGTAAGTTCATGTTGATCGCATTTTTCTTTCCTTGTCAGTTTTTCATCCAGTTATTCCGCTTATTTGATTAGAAAGGTCTAACTGAAATATGATAATTTCCTTTGTGTCTTCCTTCTAGGTCTTTCTATTATTCCTCCTCCCACCTTCTTCTTTCCATAATTCACTTCTTGTTTGTATTTACTTTTATGGTCTATGGGAGCCCTAATCACAATCCTCTAGACAAACACATTTTAATTTCAATCATTGTAATAGACCTTAATATTTTTCAGAAATCCCAAGAGAACTAAGCCAGGATCAGTTTTGACAGTTTTTTTGAACTCTAAGTTTTGAGTATAAAATATTTGAAATTGGTCTATCATTTTCTTTCTTTGATATTTACATGTGTTTACTCTATCAAAGTTCTATTATGTGTCTGAATCATTTTATTTTATTTTTATATGTGATCATAATTTTTTTTTTTCTCTATGATGAATGTGAGGAAATTTTATTTATATTCTCAGATATGTGATGTATGAAGTTCCTGGTCATCTCTCAAGAATTCTCTTAAAAAATAAAACATTGTCATTTTTATGCAACTTTTATCCTTCTTTGAGTATAAGAGTGGACTCCCTCAAGGTCCTATATCATTTTGAAGTCTAGAGTATGAAATAATATCATAAAATAAAGAGGAGTACCACCTCTATAAAAATGAAGGAGGATTCATATCCGCACGACATTGTCATTTTGGTCCTGACGGATTCAAGTGTCAACATGTTCCTAAGGAAAAGATGAGAAAGTTGGACAAGAAGGCATTCAAATGCATTTTCATTGGATACAAAGAAGGGATGAAAGGATATAATATCTGGGATCTTGCAATAAGGAGAACAATGTACAGTCGAGATGTGGTCTTCAAAGAAGTTGGAGGTAAGTCTGAGCCTGAGGAAGTTGTTCAGACTGAGATGATACAATGTGTATTGAACTAAGGAACGAATAACATGATTCATATGAGTTGATTGAATTTGAGGAAGAGGTGTGTTATAACCCTAGATTTCTCTACACATGCATACCTGGCCTTTGGCCCTCTTAATTTCATTTTTTTCCAAAGCATCACTGAGTTTATCTTCTAAAAAACCCATTTTTTGAAGATGTACGCAACCTGCACCAATACTTCCCACGTACATATGCTTTCTGAACCACTAAAGCTCACGTACGTATGCATGTTGCACCACTACAACCCGTGTATACTTGAAAAAGTTGCAAGGAATTCATTGAGATTACAGGCTATTGGGTAGTTTCATAACTATTCCACTACCTATAGCCCATCACCCAACCAAATAACCATCATTTTCCCATAGAAAAGGAGGTGTTTGGGTCTCATTTTACATATATACATAAGAATAGTGAAACTCTTCCTGTTTCACATCCCCTCCTTGCCGCAAGTAATTGCATCCCTTTTGGGAGAATTGCCTCAACATTCACCAATTAGCCCTTCTTCCTCCATCAGAACCCATTCACTTCCCAAGAAGAGATCAGAAGGTTGAGAGGAGAATCCATACAGAGGTGAACTTGGATCTTGGTGAAGAGGATCCCAGACCAGTTTTGTGGATCAATAGCCAACTTTGGTTGTAAATGTATATTCATCAAGTTATTAATAAAAGAAGTACTTTTCCTATCCCAAATCATGGTGTATTGAATGATTTTAATGGTTTATGTTTTGAAATTATAACATCTAAACATAATTTGTATATGAATAGCATGCTTGTATCTTTTTGTTTTTCTATATTTGAATGCAAGCTAGCCTTGGGAGGAGGCATGCAGTCAACGAAGCTTTCAAGCATGAGGGGATCATCACCAGATGTGGAGTAGAGGTATAGTTACCTGATCCCTCTCATCTTTGCTTTTCTTGTATGAGTTTTGGTATGTTTGGGGTAGTTAGAGAAGTAGTTGAATTTTAGATGGTTAATTGATCTACCTACATTATGAGCCCTAGTGTAGTCATAAGGGGGTTTTCCCTGCTAGAAAAACTGATGACCATACTGGGGAAGCTTCTAGGGTTTTAGGGGACTTTTGGGTTGTCTAATTGGTTTTTCTACCTTTTGAGTTTCTATTGAGTCTTTTGAGTCTTTGAAGGGATTTTGGTAACCTTTAGGTGCCATACCATTTCTCCTTGCCCTTTCAGTCAGTCTGTTTTATTTATTTTTTGAGGAAATACAGAGGTGTACATTCCCTATAGTGGGTCATCCCGCATACATACATGCCATGTCTAGTAAACAAGACATGTACATACACAAGTTGTTGAAACAAGAATAGCATAGCTGGTTCAAGAAACGATTTTTGAAAAAGAGGCAGCCAACCTCTTTCCTAATTGAGGTTTATACTTCTCAGGGTTTCTTGAAAGAGTTCAGTGTCTCTATTTTTACACTTATAGCTTGGGTTAGATTTCAGTTTGCTTGTCTTTTTGAAGTTTCTTGTGTTTACTTCTGAAAGGGTTTTAAGCGAGTCTTTGAATTGTTTATCAACCTGTTTGGTGTCTTTAGTGATTCCCTGCGATCCACAGTGGGCTAAAAGTCTGTTTCAGTATTGTCTTGTAGTTCTTTTTCTCCCTTTCATTTGCTTGGAAAAAAGAGAAAAAATATTTATTTCAAGTTTTTCCTGTTTAAAATATCTTAAAAAAAACTAAAAATTCATTCTTAGTTTGGTAAAGTAGTTCGAGTTAGTTATTTTACTTGAAAGGAAAAAGAGTTCATTTTTAAAGTTCTTTACTGATTTCTTGAAACTTAAGTAGCTTGTAGTCGAGCGAAATTTTGTTTTAGGTCTTCTTTTTAAATATCTTTAAAAAAGTTAGTTATGGAAAAGTTGGTTACAAAGAGTTAGTTGCAAATATTTACTTTTGACTAGAAGTAATTTTTCTTTCAGATTTTCATATTTTTCTCCTCTTTTCGTCTCTTATAAAAATAACTAGTTTCACTGCCATATCCTTTTGAGTTAAACAAGACATTAAAACAAACGCTAAATCTAAAATTAATTAGACTTTTATGTTTGTAGGGTCAACCAACTAGTTTAGGGTTAGAGCCTTGAATTAAGTTGGAGAGGAAACTCTTCAAGGATTTTAAACAAACATTATATCTAGTGACGTGAAAGTTATCCATGACTCCCCTCTAATACAAGGGATAAACACGAGGTTGCATGATGAAAGGAAATGGAGATAACCCCTTCAAATCCAGACTAAACATAGTGGGGAATGCATATTGAGGATCTGTCAGGGGAATACTATCACTCGCATTTGCCTACGGAGCTTCATGACCTTGAATCCATTCGAGATCCTCAATTGTCTTCCAGACCACTTGCTTTTGATACCCTCGGTAGGTTTCAGACTTGTTATCCTACTCATTGCGGTCCACCCGACTTTCGAATGTACCCACCTGGTGACTATTTGTGAGATGGAAACATAGTTGCTTTTATTATATGGACTTACACATGTGACTGTGGTGGTATACCGCGGTACCTAGGGTAGACGTCGGGTCAGACTTTATAGAGTATACCCAGAGGGTTCTTTTGTGTTTGATTTTCACTTGCACTGGTAAGTTTCTCTAGTGTTAGCTGGCGTAAATATTCTTCCAACTAGATAGTGGTTTGCTTGGTTTATCTTATAGGAATTTTTTTGGTGTGTGCTTGGTTTTAAATGCTAGTTAAAGCCTTACTGTGTCATTGATATTTTCACAAAGTGGAAGATCAAGAGCTTCATCGGTTGTGAAGGATTTAGGGCTTGCCATCAGTTTCATTAGAGCCACCACCGCCATCGTTACGGTGAAGACTTAACCAACAAGGGTAATTTGAAGCGACCGGGTAGCAGGAAACTGTGTCCGAGCCAGCTCTGAGAAAAGATTACTAGAATCTGGAGGAACCTACTATTTCTGACCATGGAGCGGAAGCTCTTAGGCTATCCAACCCTCTGATCATTGACTTGTTGGTGCTAATCTTGGTGCAAGTTGTCCCTTCGAGGGTGACACCTTACGAGAATTAGATAATCTTATAAGAAGCTATGGAAGAAAATGTTGCTACCTCATCCAAGAGTCCTCATACTCCCATTTTGGCTACTACCACAGTGGGTATGTTTCCTCCTAACCCACCTTCATTGGTCCATACCACAGTGGTCTTGACCCCCTCTACCTCGAGCAGTGGTCCAATACCATCATTGGCAGCGACCACTGCTTCGTTCCCGCAGAGTGCGACGGGCCCTTCATTTTTATATGGGATTCCCAACTTTGATTCGAACTATGTCCTTACCTACTCCACCTTATAGACCATGGGTCTGGGTCCAGGGAGCTCAAATGATCCCGTGCAAGGGTCTACTGGGGGAACTTTAGTCCCTTTCAATGCTATCCCTTACAAAGGGGGTCATATACCTCCACCATCCCCCTCACTTGGTGGTGCTTTACAGCAACCCATCGGGTCGTGTGCTAACTACAACTTCTTTGGAGTGGGTAGTTTAGGACCTTCATCTTACACTATGCCAGTGGGATTCATGTCATTCTCTTTGCTCAAAGCATTTGGTAATAATGCTTTTTATTTAACTGTTGTCTCAGCTAGGGGAAACCCTTATTTTGGATAATAGAATCCTATGTAGGGTACTATTCCTACACAGGGGGAAAGTACAAGAGTTTTCTCCTCACAAGGACTTTGGAATCCTTGGTAGGGATCAGTTCCCTCGCAAGGGATTTTGGTCAGGGGAAACCCCTTCCATGGTTAATGGAACCTTGATCAAGGCGCAGTACTTATGCTCGTCGGATCGGCTGGGGGCACCCCCTTACAAAATATTTGGAACACAACGTAGGGAGAAATCCATGCCCAACCCCCGTCATCCAAATATGGGAATCAGTCAATGATATCCCAACAAACATAGTTTTTGTATGTTGGTCAAGGCCATGGTGTCTACTAGAACCCTAGCTAGGAACCCAAATTTTCCTGGCAGCTTGGTGATAGTCAAACTCTAAGCCCCCTTTTTCCTGTACATAGTACCCAACCCAAACTACCATTTCTAGAAATGTTACATATGCCAGACTTGTCAAGGTTTCTTAACGACTTGATTTTTCATGATCCACATTGACCCCCATGTTGACTATGTTTCCCGATGAAGACCCAGGCGATCAAGTGAAAAATTTCCACTTATGGTGCTCATCCAACTCACTATGAGATGACTCTGTATATTTGCACCTGTTTCAATGCACTATTATCAGAGGTGTTGTGAAATGGTACATGGAGCTCGACCTCTCAAGATATTCTTACTTTACTGACTCGGCGATGGTCTTCCTAAACCATTTCCAACAACTCATGAGATACAATGTCAACACCGAGTTGCTCACCAACTTTAAGCAGACTAAGGATGATCATATCTCAGATCACATCCGAGAATGGCGATGTCGGAAGAGATTGATTAAGGTACAGGTCCCATCAGATTTCTTGCTGGAGTGGTTCCTGAAGTCTTTGGTACTAGTTTTATCCAAGGATGTTGCAACTTCAAGAGTGTTTTCAGAGGAGGAGGCGATAATGAGAGAGCAATAGCTGAAATGTATTTACTCTTCGTCTAGCTTACTCTATGAGATTTTTACAGATGCACCACGGTCCATCCTCGATAAGGCCAGACAAAAGTATGGACCACATGTTGATGGTATAGTTGGTTCATCACAAGGAAAGACCACTGATCTATTGTCAAATCAATTGCAACAATTGTCGATACAACAAACAGTGGCCTGTGAGACCTCAGGTTCAGTTGTTCCCCCTACGTAAACATCGGATGTACACAATGTGCAGTTGATGAACCCAAAGGCC
Organism: Picea abies; assembly: GCA_900067695.1. NCBI lineage: Eukaryota > Viridiplantae > Streptophyta > Pinopsida > Pinales > Pinaceae > Picea > Picea abies. Next base: position 21,695 of record CBVK0100154332.1, read on the forward strand.
AACCGACATCTTGAAGGAAAGAAAAAACAAGGAAACAAGAAGGGTAAAGGGGATACAAATCCTAATAACAATGATGGCAGGGGAAACATGAAGAAGAGAAAGTGAAAGTATCCATGTAACTTTTTCACGGAAGACCACCCGGATCACCTGTGCCCTCGAATTGTAGAGGCCAAAAATCTATTGTTGCAATGACATCCTTCTATTATGATGAATCTATTTCCACATGGGAAAAACATGGATCAATCCTCTGCTTCTTCGAACATGGATGGGGGTAGTTGGGGACCCCCTGCATCTTCTGGTAATACCTCGGCCACAAATTTTTATATGGTAAAAGGTAATGCTCATATAGTGTCCAGGACCCAAGATTACAGAATGTTGGAATCTGTCGAGAAGGGTAAAGAAGGCACAAACCCACTAGTTCCTCTCCAAATCGAGAAGACAATGGGAGAAACAATGACACACATCCCGAAATGGGCATTGAATATTCTCATAATCCAAACATGAGGGATGACCAAAACTGATCTATGGTGGAATATTTGGCACAAACCCCTTGCATGATGTCCACTTTGGAGGTCCTCTAGAGCTTTCCTTCGTAGAGAAAGGCTCTGTTATCCTCCTTGGGATCTATAGATACTTGTAATCCGAGAGCGATTGTTCTCGATCCAACCGACTTAAAACCTCATCTCCCTTACCAGGCCGTGTTTCAGATAGTAGTGGCTTACACCATGAAGTATTTTACTTAGAATATCTTCCATACAGTGGTTGATGAGGGTGACTTGACTTGCATGATATCGTTGGCATGTTGGAAGGCCATGGACCAACCTGTTTTGTCTCCATCTCCTACTTTGCTTACTTCTTTCGACGGTCATTCGTTTAGACCACCTGGAATCATTCCTTCTTTACCCATGTAGTTAGGAGGGAATACCGTGTGCATCGAATTTGAAGTGGTCAATGTGCCTCTCGACTACAACCTTCTTTTAGGAAGGAGTTGGACCTATGTAATGCATGCAGTGGTTGCCACAACTTTTCAGGTCTTTTTTTTTCTGCACAAGGGTTGAATCATGAACATTGACCAGTTTTCCTTCTCCCATCTTGACTCTTAATCAGGGGAATCCACAATCTTGATGATTGATAAACCTCAGCTTGAAACTGTCAAAATAGGGGTTGGTTTGTGCCTGTCATTGATGGGTACTTTCGATTACACACCTCCTTCTAGTGATGTCAAGTTTATATCAGTTGCCCCTGACCAACCTAGGGATGAAATATTTCAAATTTTGTCATTCCAAATGAATTACTTTCATGAGTTGTGGACTCTTCCAAGGAATAGATCATTCTAGCATGGACATGCCCTTGTCCGCGATAGAATTTTCATACAAAATTTTCCAGCAAGCTTCGACCGACCCCGATCTGACTCCCACACAAGAGTTAGATCTAGTTCTCGAACCTATATGGGCTCAAGGTTCCCTATCCATTAAAAATTCTTTAGACCTGGTCTTTCCCTCATATGAGGCGATTCTTGAGGCATTGACTAGTCCAGAAAGACCTAGGATGATCTCCATCATAGATCATACTTCCTCCCAGAGTTAAGAAGAATAGAGGCATGTGAATTTGTTTTGACTATGACTGGAGATAGGTCTTATCCTGTTAATCCTCTGGCTACACACACAATTTATGTCGAGGTTAATATGGCGAGTATCACTAAAATGATCCCTATAGATATCTCCAGAACCGATGGCGTCGTGGAGAAAGTTTTCGTTGGACTAGACTGCTCCCCCGAAGATATTCGAATTTATACGAACTTATTTAAGGAATTCAGTGAAATTTTTACCTGATATTATGAGGAAATTCCACGCATCGATCCAAGAATTGTCAAACATGAGACAACGACTTATCCTGATGCCAATCTGGTCCGACATAAGCTTCGTCTGGTGAATCCTAGGAAAGCGACAAAGATTAAGGCTGAAGTAGAGAAATTGCTTAAAGTAGGATTTATCTACCTCGTGAAGTTGACGAAATGGGTGTCAAACCCCATTCTGGTTAACAAAAAATAGGGTATGATTCGTGTGTGCATGGACTTCCATGACTTGAAAAAGGCCTGTCCGAAAGATAATTTTCACACCCCATTCATAGATTATATTTTCGATGAATGTGTAGGCTATGAGGTATTTTCTTTCATGGATGGTTTTTCAGGATATAATGGAATTCATATCAAACTGGAATACCAAGATAAAACAACTTTTGTCTAGCCTTGGGGCACATTTTCTTATCGTAAGATGCCTTTTGGCCTCAAGAATGTTGGAGCCACTTTTCAGTGGGACATGTCTTTTTCTTTCCATGACCTTAGACATATAGTCAAGGATTATCTTGATTATCTATAATCACGCTCTCGCAAGAGATCTGATCATCCCACACACCTCCGACTAATATTCGAACGATGTCGCTACTATTGGATTCGCTTGAATCCTAACAAATGCAGTTTCTACGTGATGTCATGTCATCTCTTAAGTTTCATTTTTTCGACAATAGGGATCATGATCAATCCTCTTAAGGTTTAGGTGATAGTCCAGTTTCATCCCCCATGCACAATACCCAAACTTCAGAGCTTATAGAGGAAAGTGAACTTTTTTCGACGTGTTGTTGTAAACTACGCTGAGATCACTAAAGGGTTCATGCATTTATTGAAAAATGGAGTCCCTTTATGTTGAGATAAAGCCACTCAACTTTCTTTTAAAGTGTTGAAACATGACCTTACATATTCCCCTTTGCTCCGGCCTCCTAATTATAAGATATATTTCTTTGATCCATCAGGATTTTTCGAATGACTTATGGTTGAGTTTTTAATTGCATGCATTAATTGACCATTGGGAAACTTAATGAAAGAACGAGAAAATAAAAGGAGTTACACATCCATTAACATAATTGAAGATCTGAAATGAAATGAAAAACAACAAACCATAATGCACAGGTTGATAACGGAGTTCGACACAACTTTGCCTACGTCTCCGGGCCTTTTCTCTGTGGGGGAGGCTTCTTTATTTATTTTTGAAATCTTAATGGTACATCATTACAATGTCGAATGGCTTCTAGACTGATTTGGTCATGTTCGCCCAGATCTCTAGAATCTTGCACAAAAGACGGCACGCGAAACAGATGTCCGAAGCTCTCAGAAATCGTCCGACAGCATCTCCTCCTCAACAACTTCCTTGCCTCAAACTGGCTTTGACTTGGCTTTGCCTTAGCATCTATGCTCTCCAAAACCGTCCAAAATCTGTCTCTATGGCCTCAACATGGCCTTGGTTAAATAGTTGGGAAAGTTGGTTATCCATCTCCAACTTCCTCCCAAAAATTAGGCTCTAAAAAAGCCCAATAACTCCCAAAAATGAGTTAATTACCTTAAAAAGGCTTAATTACATTAAGATTAATAAAAAGTGGTTGAAAAACCCACTTTATAACCATATGTTAGTTAAAATAGGTTTAAACCCCTTTTTCTTGGGCGCGCGCCCCCCTTGGACGGTCGAATACATATCATGTGGCCACGCCCTAGCCCGAAGGGCTAAGCGCGGGCCACCCCTCTCGCTCCAGCACCCGGTCGCATTGTTATGTGGCGTAAAACCATGCCATATGGCCACGGGGCTAACAGTATAACCCCCCGCCTGGCACCCCTTGTTGAACAGCTCCTGGTTATGTGGAACGGTCATATGACCGGTGGCAACAAATACCCGCGCTCCATTCAAATGCTGCCGTGGTCACATATAACACATGGGACTGGGGGTCAGGGCTAAGCCCCGGCCCGACCCCCCCGCACAATACACAATACATTTATTTTAAATACATTATAACACATATTCAAAACAAGAATCAATGAGTGGTATAGTGGTCGAAGGATTTACACGAAGGCGCAGTGTGGAGGAGGTCCAGGGTTCGAATCCCCCGGGCCCCAAAAAACTTTTGACATAGCCCTCATTGGCTAAAACCAAGGTGCCACGTGGAAGCCCATGATTGGGCCATGTGGCACCCTCACATCCAATCGATGCATGCCACGTGTCGACTGATGATTCGTTCACGTCATCCAACCAAAAGATGCCACGTGTCCATCGCTGATTTTCCCACGTCACCTACCACATCAGCACACCGTACGTCCCAGTCATCCGTGCCACGTTATCTGTCGTACGATGTTGATGTCATCTCATACCACGTGTCACCCTTTCAGTGGTGACACGTGTCACCTCGGGATTGCTCCAGCCGCACACCAAAAATGCCAAATCTGCCTGACACATGTCACTCCTTAGAGACACCACATGTCCTGTACGGAACCTACCACATGTCATCTCCTGGTGCTGCCACGTGTCCTGTACGGACTGTACGAACAGGTACAATCAACATCCAAAATTTTTGCCTGTTTGGCTTGGCAGACATAATGCGATATCTTCTCCATACGGACTCCGTTTGACAAAAAAATTATACCACCGAAATCAGGAAGACGAGACGGACACAATGATGTTGGTTTCATCGGATTCTGATCACTTTCATTTTTGAGCATTTTTCAAGCCCTGACAGGCTTTTGAATCCGATTTCGGATCATTCTTGTTGTACTTGGCCGTTGCAGAGTTGACCATCGGCATGGTATTGGTTCAGGAGGATGATATGCTCGAGGATCATGTTATTTATTACCTTATCCAAGGCTTAGTTGGGTTGGACCTCAACTATTCCCATGTTGAGAAGCTTGCTTTGGAAGTAGTGCATGTTTCCCATTGGTTTCGTCATTATATTCTGTTTCGAAAGACCACCATAACTGTCATTATGAACTCGTTTAAATATGTGTTGACACGATGATTCATTGGTTTAAAGATCATTAGATGGATTGTAATCCTCCAGGAATTTGACTTGGATTTTGTTTCTGTGAAATCCAAAAATTCGTTGGTATTTGCAAAACTTATTTTAGAACTTCTGGTTGAATCTGGTGATGACACGCCCGAAGAATCACCTATTAAAGGAGATCTTTTTCTGATCGCATCTTCATACCCCTGGTATGGAGATATAATAGTCTATATCCAAACTATTAAGTTCCTTTCTTTTTCTTCCCGAGATGACTGTCGACGAATTCGCCATCAGGCACGAAATTATCTCATACTCGATGACACTTTGTATCGTCAAGGTATAGATTTCATTTTTCATCGGTACCTTATGCACGAGGAAGAAGAACTTGTTATTAATGACATTCAAACTGGATCATGTGGTGGTCATTTGTATGGGTTGGAAACAACCCAAAAGATTCTACGAGATGGTTACTTTTGTCCTATGTTAATCAAATATTTCATTGAGTCGGTCAAGAAGTGCCACCCGTGTGAGATATTCTCTTAGAAGATGAGGGCACATCCTGCTCCCATGTTTCCTGTCATCGTTGTTGGTCCCTTCACTAAATGGGGGATTGATTTTACTACATGTCACCTGGCTTCATCCAGGGGGCATCGTTATATCATCGTAGTGGTAGACTACTTCACAAAGTGGGTCGAGGCTATGCCAACATTTAACAATGATGGTGAAACAACGTCTCTCTTCATTTTTAACTAGATAGTAGAAAGGTTAGACATCCCAAAGAATATTGTCACTAACCATGGAAGTCACTTCTAGAACAAAATGATGTCTGAGTTACAATCAAATCTTGGGTTGAGGCAAGAACATTCATCACCCTACTACCCACAAGTGAATGCTTAGGTGGAAGCTGTGAATAAGTCCCTCAAGACTATTCTTCAGCGAACGATCCATTCTACCAAGTCAAATTGGAATTTGATGTTATACTTGGCATTATGGGCCTACTGAACATCTGTAAATAATTCCATTGGTTTATCACCTTTTCAACTCGTATACTGGCTAGAAGTAGTCTTGCCTATTGAGTGCCAAATCCCGTCTTTAAAGTTTGCAGTAGAGTTACTGCCAGACACTTTATCGCTTCAGGAACACATATTATATCTCGAGAAGCTTGATGAGAAATTTCTTGATGAAGCCTTAGCAAACGAGGCTCACAAGCAATGAGTCAAGTGTCAATATGATTGGTCCGTTCGTCCTCGGATTTTCTCTGAAGGAGATCTTGTCCTAGTCTATGATCAATACAAGGATCTCCTAGGGGAAAGCAAGTTCAAACCCATGTGGTTTAGACCTTTCATCGTGAAATATGTATTAAATAAGGGTGCTTATCGTCTAGTTGACTTTGAAGGAAATTCCATGGAGGATCTTAGAAATAGGCTCTACCTCAAGAATTATTACTTATAGGTTGGTCACCTAGGTGACTTCTTGTACATATGTATAGTTCTTATACAAATGTTTTGTCTTTTGTTTTATGGATGTGTCTTTATTTATGTCATCATTTTCATTGTGGCAGATGTCGAGTGAATAGGAGGTGTTCTTTGGGTTCGTGGATGGCACTAGTTGACACACTAGGAGGATTTCTTCCGCAACTTGGGTGATTTTCATGCCTCAGGGACAATTGCTATTTTCTGGAGGTATCTATCTAGGCGATGCCACAAAAAATGTCATGGAGTACATTGTAGTGATAGAGTTTCTTTGTGACTCATTGTCACATGCCATCTCTCACCTTCGGGTCTACGTAGATGCTCAACTGGTTGTGTCTCAGCTAAATATAGTTTACCGCGTATATGATCCTACTTTACATTGATGTTTCCTTAGGGTACGTCACTTATAATGTTACTTTCATGACATTACATATATGCATGTTCCTAGGAGATTAAATGAAATGAAAGATACTCTAGCTAATCAAGTATTAGATTGGCACATTGCATAGACATAAAAAGAAGCACACACATACACATGTACATACATTTGTAAAAAATTTGATC
>CBVK0100154333.1:0-28548 GCA_900067695.1 Picea abies
CTTAGGCATATATATATATATATATATAGGTAAAAGAAATATTGATTGTGGTTTTTGTCATACCTAGTATTTTTATTTGTTTTGGGCTATTAGGTACTTAAAATAAAACCCTAATCATTATCATTACTTGGCGCATAATTTCTTACAGAAGTATAAATACCCTATGAAAAGTTCTTAGGTTCAAGTCCATTTACAAGTAGATAATTCTATACATTGGAGTTTCGATATACTAGTAATTACCCTACAACTATCTCCATAATAATAACCTAGTTTAGAAAGGGATTATACCAGAATTCAACCATGTAATTTCCTTCCGATTATCATAACAATTAAAAGGAAGACTTTAATACTCATTCGAGATTAACTCAAACATAAAAATGTTACTCAACATTAATTCATAAGGCATTCTATCAGTTTCCTTTTATACTTCATACATTGAACAGATTTTTCCCAGGTTATGGTATTCATACCGAATTAAAAGAGGGCATTACTACTGTACTAAATTAATTCAAAGAGATGGAACATAATTTCAATTCAGATTTAACAAGTTCACTACATCAGATATACGATCATTCAAAATAGAGAAGGAAGAGATTACATATCTAAACTAGTTTGCAGGAAGACAAAGGGAACAACCACGTACCTCCCAACCTTATAACTGGGCAACCAAATCACTTGCCTGGTTCAATCCCTACCCTGACCATGAATCCATGAGCGCAAACTTGAAATCTCCTCTTCAACAATGTTTCTTATATCTTTAATCCTCTCCTTGACTCACACTCAAAGTTCAGTGTTCATAACAACAAGTGTCTAGTAGTCCTTTTTCCCCAGCATACTAGGCAGCGTCCTGCCTCCTCACATATGCTATTTATCCATAAAATCTTTTTGCCTAGGTATTTTTTCCCTCCCTTGGGAATTTTCACAGCTTTCTAAATCCCTGATTTTCAGGGGCTTCCAATGGCCAAATCCTTGATTTTCCACTTGTAAAAATCATCCCAGAGGTAGTTCCAACATGTTCCCCACTCATGGAGTCATGAATCATCCCAGAGGTAGTTCCAACATGTTCCCCACTCATGGAGTCATGGTCAGCTGAATTTAACATGGCTGTTCAATTTGTCCTCCTGCAATAAATAAAACAATATTTTGTTTACATACAAGTGTCATAGTCAAATAGTTAGTTGGGTCAAATCAGGTCTCTGCCCAACAGTCATAATAATTAATTACAATTTATCAAATTCAAAATTTGGAATTGTCATAAATGGAAAACATTTTCCAAAGTTGAATTTACTAAAAACAGAATAATTTTCCAACAAATTTTAAATTTCAAAAAAATACTTTATTTTTGGGGATGTCACATCTGAGAGGAATGGAATCCTATAATAATGGTTGGTTGAATTCCAGAGGAGTTCGATAAACCTTTGTGTTATTTTCCCTCTATTTGATGCAAATGGCTATGGGGGTCGGTTCCTCACCCTGTGCCAAGTAGTAGGCTTAATGATTGCTACAAAAGGGGGGTCGAAACCCTGGTGAAACCCTCGTGAATACTTGGTAGAAATTTTGAATTGGTTAAGTCCAAATTTGGACTGATAACCTATATAAATCCATGTGGTTGAGATGAGGATGATCTTGGTTGTTGATTTGGTCGGGTGAATAAATATCATCCTTTCATTGAGAGAGGAATCATCCTTGGGAAGGACCAAATGCTGGGACTTATGAAAATACCAATGACGATGAAAATCCTATGGTGGAATGAAGGTCACTGATCGGTCGAGAGTAAATTGACGAGAATATGGATCGTCGATTCCAATCACATATTTGGCGAGGATAGAACATTAGTTAATATACGTGATGGTCCAAGATGGTCGACGGTGATAAATGTCATGAGAAAGAATGATAATTGTTGATCAGTGTAGAGGATAGATAGAAACCCAGTCATAGATCATCGTAGGTTCTGTTCAAGTGAGGAAAGAGAACGATGATGTCATAAAGACATGTTATTCCAGCATCACAGTGAACATGTCTACGATGTTGCCATGTTTCGACTGTTGATTGGTCGAGGGGATATGAGTAGTCTCGTTGGGCATGGAGATCCTCGGGGATTCACTTAAAAATATTGATTGTTGGATCTAGAGGTGGCTAGATCTGTTCGTTCATTGGAGAAGGACAAAGAGAGGTATAGAGAGAGGGAAAGAGAACTGTCCGCAATGAAAAAATTTTCATCATAATAATTGAGGACATGACTTCCCGTGAGTGTCGAGAAACAAGTAGTGTCCACGACGACAAAGACTAGGGGATAAATGAGAATTGTCAATCATTTTTTAGGAAAGATGAAATATTAGTCGTAGATCATCATGGACCCCTCCTGAGAAAGAAAAAAGGGTTAGTAACGTCATAATGATGTCATGTTAACATAGAAGTGCCATCGTGGAAGCCAACATGTCCCTAGGGTGACAGGTGTCACTTGTCGAATGGTTGACGAGATATGGGTTGTCACGGGAGGCCTAGAAATTGTTATGGCATCAATCATATTCTTGACTGTCAGATCTAGAGGATGACAAATCTTGATTGTTTATCTGTGATGTAGGCATGGTGTAACAAGAGTCATCGATCTGTCTAAGGAAACCTTGGTGAGGTTTGAATTGTTGATGCCAAATGAATCATCATCGGGAAGTATAAGTTGGTGATCGAGTGGAAAGCTCAAGGAAGTACCGACGATGACATGGTCAGTGGGGCCATTAGCATTTCTACTAGTGATTCATAGAATCTGGTCTTTGTCTGATGATTAGGAGAGATAAGATATTGAACGTAGTTCTATTTTGGACCCCCCTGGGTCCATTAACAAAAGTGTGAAGAAGGACATTAATCATTGTGCATGTTATAGGTACCTAGAAGATCTAAGTCATTGATTCCAAAGGTCGTAGATGTGTCATGAATAGAGAAGTGTTGATGAAAAAGGTCTTGGAAAGAAACCATAGTTTTTGATCAATGGATAGGGGAGAAATAATCTTTGTTGTAAACTATCGTAGGCCCCATTAAGTGAGAAAATGGAGAACGGTGATGTCATGTCATGTGGCATGCCATCATGGCATCCAAAATGACGTATGGGTTGATAGGTGTCGCTTGTTGATCAGTCAGTGAAATAGGGATGATCCTGGAGGGACTAGAAGTCCTCAAGTCCCCACAACCAATATATTTATACATTGTCATATCTCAGTTGTATGTCAAAAGGGTGATATCGTCGGAAGACCTTGACTAGTGACGATTATGAAAAACTTCAGATGGGACAATAATAGTTGATCTCTTAGAATTAATTCACCAGTGACATCTGAAATGTTCATGGCAGACACATCGTCATTGAGGCATGAAAGGTTGTTGAAGTCGAGTATTGGCCAAGAGTGTCGTCGACGATGATGGTATGGGGAAGCTCTGAGTCGTTGATCGGTGGATAAGAGAGATGAAATCACCCCATAAGCTTAAGTAAGGATTAGGGGGTCATTATCTTACATTTCATAGTAAAAGTAATTGTATGGTTTGGGTTTAAGAGGCATGTATAATTCCCCCTTGGAACCCCTCTCTTGTGGATACTTAGCCCCTATGTATCTGTCGATGTAGGTATGTAATCAATGATACATTTTATTTATTATTTTCAATATACAATGTTTACATATTATGTCGCTTGGCACGTGGACATACACCCTTTTTACGATATACCTTATTAATTTGGGGATTAAAAATGGGGATGATATAGAGGATATCTATCTTCCCGAGCCATCCAACACATATTTTCCTTAGTCTATTCTTGGAAGGAAGGTCTTTGTTCTTCCTTGTAAACTCATCAACATCCAATAATATTACCCCAAATGTACTCAACATTCTTGTAAAAATGATCAACATTTTGTAAATATTTAGATATTCCCTAATTGAGAAAAGCATGTCTCTCATGACACCTGAATCCATAGAAATCTGACAAGCTTCCAAAATTTTGCTAAGTCTTTTGTTTATGTTTTCAACCACATACTTTTTTATGTCCATCAATAATTCAACATCTTTCTTGACCTTTGAGTTTGATCCAGATATTTCTTCAGGGAATTTGTCTGGGGTCATCATGGACAAAGGATCCGTAAACAATGGCCTGAGACTTAGATCATATTCAAGTGCATGCATTTTTTTCTTTAACTTATAATCTCCCAAATCTTGTTCAATTATTGAGTGATCCAATGAATCACTCATGGATTGATGGAATATAATAACCCTTGAAGGTATCAAACCTTTAACCTTGATATCATAACTCCATTTTCCTATGACCTTCTCATCCTTTGGATTGAATCTCCCAATCTGCAACTTCTTGACCTCTTGATCATACTTATCATGGTGTAACACCGACTCTTCCTAAAAAATAGTTGGCCCATCATGGGATAATTCCTCTACAATTAGTTTAACTTGAACCATCTGTATTGATGCCTTGTCGGGCACTTGATCAACATCATCAACCTTCATGTCTTCTATATTCACTTCCATCTCCCAAGAGTATTGAGTTTTCCTTTCACCTGTGTTCTTTTTCCTTTTGGGAACATGTGTGATCGTATGTGCCATCTCCAACCGATTTAGAGGGGGTCTTATACATCTCCATCACCCACACATCCTTCGTTATTCTCTCTTCCTTCTACACCAACTTCAATATTTTTATGACTCGAAGAGGAAATATTGCTGTAATGATGGACATAATCACCATCATTTCTAGTCATGGATGAACCCCTCCGTCAATGCTGAGGCTGGTCGACTTGCTCTTGGATGGGTAACCTCTTTTCATCGGTATTTTAACTCCCTCATGTGTTTGTATCATAGTGGGTGACATGCTTCCTCTTTTTAGGAGCAATTTTGATGGTCGTAGTGACCACCCTTGTACTGAGGCATGTTTCTTCATTGTCATATTGTGAGATCCCCATAAATAAAGTATTTTTGAAATTTAAAATTTGTTGGGAAAATTATTCCGTTTTTAGTAAATTCGAAATTGGAATTTTTTTTTTCCATTTATGGCAATTTCGAATTTCGAATTTGATAATTGTAATTAATTACTATGAATGTTGGGCAAAGATTTGATTTGACCCAACTAACTATTTGACTATGGCACTTGTATGAAAACATAATATTTTATATTAATTGCAGGAGGACAAATGGAACAACCATGTTAAAATCAACTAACCAAGATTCTATGCATGGGGAACATGTTGGAACTACCTTTGGGCTGATTATTAGAAATGGAAAATCAGAGATTTGGCCATTGGAATCTCATGAAAATCAAGGTTTAGAAAGTTGCAAAAATTCCCAAGGGGGGAAAGAAAGACCTAGGCAAAAACATTTGTTTTGTTAAATAGCATATGTCAGGAGGCAGGACGCTACCAAGTATGCTGGGGAAAATAACTACTATTTACTTGTTGTTATGAACACTAAAAATTAAGTGTGAGGCAAGGAGAAGATGAGGGACAGAGGAAGACATTGATGAAGAGGAGATTCCAAGTTTTCCCTCATGGATTCATGGTCAGGCTAGGGGGTGAATCAGGCAAGTAATTTGGCTGCCCTGTTCTATGGTTGGGAGGAACGTGGATGTTTCCTTTTTATTCCCGTGAGCTACTCCAAATATGTAATCTTTTCCTCTTTGTTTGGAATAACTATATCTACTTGTTGTAATGTATATGTTTGAACGATCATATCTACTTGTTGTCATGTATCTGTTTAAACGATCATATCTATTTGTTGTAAGTTATCTGTTGAATGATTATGTATATATATGTATCTTATATAGTGCATTTGGTTGAATTAAAGTGTAATATCTTCCATGAATGAGATCTGTCCATTTGGAGTAAGTTTACAACAAATGACTAAAATTATGGAATTATTTCCTTATGAAAATTAAACGGTTAGGCAGAATTTATCTATGTACATCATACATGAAAGGAACAGATCTATTTACAGTCGTTGTTTATTCCCGTAACTAAATTTTATAGGAGGAACTACCTATATAAAAATCGAACTGAACAAATATGTATATATACATATAAGTTTATGTGTATCTCTATAACTAAAACTAAGAAAATGAATTCATATTACTTAGCTGAGATTTTCCATTCACATATAATATTGAAGAGTGAAATACAAGGTACTATGGACCCTACGGACTACATATCCATATACCACATATAGGTTTGTTTACATATTTGTATAGTGATATAGATCTAATTACAATAAAAGAAGGACTACCCATATACAATTACAGTTGTTTAAAGAAGGACAATCCATAAATAATTGACATAATCATAAACTTTGAGACATAAGACCTGTCTAACCATCCAGTGCACAGATCTAGCCAATACCCAACTATTACAAGGGAATAGTATAACACCATACAAATCACATACACAGAGGTAATGTAAATCAATAATAGATTTGTATATGACTCTGAATAAAGTGAGTAATCATCTCAATAATTACAAAATTATGTTGAATATAAACACCAGAAATTTATACAACCATTATTCTAAATTTGTCGAGAACCTGCATTGATAAAGACTTAAGGCAAAGCTACAGAATGAAAAGAACAAGTATCATATTACTCGAGTTGTCTTTCAAGGAAAATACAGAAGGTCAAGAGGAAGTTAAAAATAGTTCTTCCATTAATGATTGAGTCAAGACATAGTATAAGAAAATATGCCATGACTCTTTCAACCAATCTTATAGTTTTACAGTCGACCCTCGTATTGGCCTAGAAATTAAATAATAGAAGTGTAAAAACAAACAACCTCTACCACAAAGAATTAACCCGTTTAATTCTTGAGTTGCCAAAGCTTCTAGAAAGGGGCAGAACGGAACTTGAATACCTCTTAAGCATATGATGGAGGTTGTTCCCCATGTATTCTCGTGACCTAAAGAAAACCCCGCACACATTTCTTCAAAACAATTATAGACTTGTTCGAACAGGAAAGAAAATAATCTAATAAAATAGACGAGTATAGCCGAAATAACTCTGAACTTAAATAGGAATATTTGATGCTTTCCCCTTTTGCGAAAAAATGCGTACTGTCCAAATGGAGAGGGAGGAGGAGTCCAAATCTATCTGATGGGTACCCTCACAAAACAAAGGGCCCATCATTAGCGATAAAAATATCTTTGAATAACCAAGGAAAGAATGAAACAGAGAATAAATAAACAAATGTCATAATATATATTCAAATTTCACGATAAGAAGAAATTCAATGTCCTTTTCAAAAATCAAATGGCCAATAAAACCATACCAATCATTTTTCTAGCATTCTATGATTAATTTTTTAAGAAAAATACAGAGACAACCCAATTCCAAAAACTCCAGGCACACATGCACTCTTATTGCATCAGGAATATGAGTAATAGGGTATGTAGAGGTAAATCTGACCACCTTTAGTTATCTTTAGGGTTTAGGCTTTGCTGAAAGGTTAGACCAACTTTTACTTTTACGAGAAACCCTCCAACAGTAAGACCCCAGGCTTAAGGTTTTGTTGAGAAATCCTGGAAGAACAGAGAGAAAAAAAAAAAGAGAAATGAAGTGAAAACCCATTTCATTATTAATCAACCAGAATAGAAGTAACTTCCAGAAAGATTTCAGTGTCGTGGAATAGGTATAACATATAGATGTATATAAGGCCTGGCCAAATGAACTTCCAACTACTTTTCCAGTGAAATACAGTAGGAGATAGCATAGAGGAAAGTTTCCAACGCATGGAAAACAACGAATGTAGGAGGAGGGTGAAAGGGCTTACGATAAGGACCCTACTCGCATGAAATGCATTGGGAGGGAATGCAGGAGAAGTAAGTCGAAAAGTTCAAATCATAACTTCCAGTAAAAGTTATACCACAAGAAAGACACTTACCGAATGCAGGAATAATCCAGAAGGTGCTCCAAGCCACCATACCCTGTGCAGAGGGAATGAATGTATTGTAGTAGGGCACAGAGCAGTTCTGGTTCCTCACCCACCCCCTTTAATGGCTGGAAAGAGAACTTAATTCCGATTTTCATCACATCCCATCATATTTAATTTAATTTCAAGAACAAGTATGGGACTCCTCCAAAAAGAAAGAAAAAACCTATCACTACTAGTCCAGTTGGCGCCAGGGTTGTGTTTAGTTAAGTCTCGTAAGGATTCAATCAACTGCCATTTTAGGGCTCGCTTGTAACTAGTAAGTTTTAATAGGATTTCATTGTGACTTAATAAACCAAACCTCTAAGTCCAAGGATAAAGTAAGCCTTTTGACTTCCCTTTGTTACGTTTATTTAAGTTGATATGGTGTACTGGAATTTAGGCCTGCGTGCACATGTGGTAATATGTGTTAAGAAAGAGGCTGAAATCCTAAGTTCCGGGCCTATGTTGATTACATAATTGTTATAAGGTGTAAACATTCAACCCCTTGCAAAGACTAGTACGACTTAAATAAAAGATGCAAGGGTAAACTCCAGACTATGGATCTGTAATGCTAGGAAAGAGAAATTTAGTACACAGGGTATCACAATCTTTTTAGTGTTGTTATAAACTATTATACACACTTAGAGCCTAATAATAATAATAATAAAATTATGATGAATTCAAGGTTTATTACATATGGTATCAGAGAAAAGTTTACAACACTGGGCCTTGAATAGGGCCACATTAATTTCTTGGCATATATATATTTTTTTGTTTTTATGCAAAACTAATAAACTTATATTGTTACAAACAAAAAACCTTTTCTATTTTGTGTGAATTATGGCAGCTCAGGATGATGTAGAAATTATAATGGAAGGAAATCCAGAACAAGGACCTCTTGGAGATCCAAGATAGAATAGTGACAAAATCTCTCTTACGGAAGTACTAGAAACAATGAGGAATTCTATTGTTGAGCTGCAGGTTTTCAAAGAAGACAATGAGAAATTGAAGAAAGCACAGCAGGAACAACACGAGATAAATGAAGTCATGTTGCACAATATAGTGACCAAGAAAATCCCAAAGGAGGATAACCATGACAAAGAGGTCAGCAAAAGGGCCTCCAAGAACTCGGGGCAAGAAACAAAAAAAGGAGACAGTTCATTTGAAGGAACACCTTAAGCTGAAGACAAAACTATAACAGACATAAAAAGAAAACAAGTAGATCACCTTGAAGGAGAATTTAAAAAGATTAAACCAACTACCTTTGATGGATAATCTAGGACAGGAGAAGAAGCTGAGGTATGGTTGTTAGACATCAAAAAATACTTCCAGATCTACAACTATTCTAGCAACATGAAGGTCAGAATGGCCATCTACAATCTGAAAGGGAAGGCCAACATTTGGTGGCAAGACCTAAAATTGGCCAAGGGGCTAAAGGAGAAATAGTCGGAATGGTATGACTTTAAGAAGTATTTCAAGAAACAGTACCTTTTTCAAAGCTATTATGAAAGGAAAATGAAAGAATTTTATGAATTACGACTTGGACAGATGAAAATGGAGGACCTTATAAATAAATTTTTGGAACTACTAAATTTCGTACTGTACATCCAAGAGGCTAAGGTAAAAATCCAACGATTCTTAAGCTATTTACCACAGTCCTACAGGGACAAAATTGAGTTTGAAAACCCCAAATATTTGAGTGAAGTGTTCAGGAAAGCACGAATGTGCTACGACTAGTATAAACAATGGGTAGATCTTCCCAAATTCTGGAAGGATAAGAAATAAGATCGAATGAACTAGCGGAAGAAGGGATACCAGCTAGCTCCTTATCAGAATGAAACAAAAATCTTTCCGAGAAAAGATCTTCACTTCAACCATCCGAATACGCAAGACAACGGTAAATTGATAAATTTGGGGATGAAGAAGTTTGGGGACAACCCTCGCGAACCATTAAAGTGCTGGGAATGTGGAGACCCTCATCTAAGGAGGAACTCTCCACGTTTAATTTCAGTAAATAGTGCTGCTATTCATAATTTGCAGGAAGCCTCGACAGTGGGTTACGTGGGCATAAGCCTGCATCGGATAAATGCAACCATAGATAGCCGACAAGCTGACCACCAGTCCTCTGTGGTAGAAATCGAAGGTAAAATCAATAACACTAGAATTTCTATTTTAATTGACCCTGGAGCTACGTTAAGTTATATTACTACTGATGTAGTAGAGTCAAATAAACTTAAGAAACTAAAGCATGAAAAATCATGGCTGGTACAACTAGCAACAAGAACTAAAAGGAAAGTAGTTGGCTTTATTTTTGATTTTGAGTTCAGCTTAGATGGTCAAAGTATAAGAACAAATCTGAACATCCTACCACTAGGATCTTACGATATGCTTATCGGGATGGATTGGTTGGAACAACACAAAGAAGTACTAGATTGTTATACAAAGATACTTAACTATAAAGACGATTTTGGCACTACTAGAACAACCCAAGGTATACCAAAACTTGTATTAGTCAGACAAGTTTCAGTGATGCAACTCAAGAAATGTATGAGAAAGGGATGTCAAGTTTATGCCATCCAAGTACCGAACCTGTTAGAAAATGATGATAAGTAAAAGTTAGAAGACTTTTCTATCCTACGTGAATTTAGAGACATGTTTGTGGATGAGATACCAGAATTACCTCCTATAAGGGAAATAGACTTCTCCATAGACCTACTACCTAGTTCAACCCCTATCTCGAAAGCACCTTACCGAATGAATCTACCAGAACTGACAGAATTAAAAATACAATTACAAGAATTGTTGGACAAAGATTATATCAGACTGAGTGTTTCACCATGGGGGGCACCGGTCCTCTTTGTGAAAAATAAAGATGATACTCTAAGACTTTGTATCGATTATAGAAAATTGAATAAAATAACTATTAAGAACAATTACCCCTTACCTAGGATAAATGACCTGTTTGATCAAGTAGGTGGGGCCAAGATCTTTTCAAAATTGGATTTACGATCTGTTTATCATCAAGTTAGGATAAAGGATGAAGATATAAGAAAAAAAACTTTTCGAACTAGATATGGACACTACGAATTCATAGTCTTACCTTTTGGACTCACTAACACGCCAACCATGTTTATGTGTCTGATGAACAGTATTTTCAGTCAATACTTAGACAAGTTCGTACTAGTATTTATCGACAATATTATGGTCTATTCTAAAACAGAGGAAGACCATGAAGAACACTTAAGAATAGTTCTGCAAATGTTGAGGAAACACAAACTGTACGCCAAGTTTGATAAGTGTGACTTTTATCAAAATTAAATACGATATCTAGGACATATAATTTTAGCAGAAGGCATTGCCATAGACCCTGAGAAAATAAAAGCAATCATAGAATGGCCAGTACCTAAGGATGTAGCGGATATATGGGGTTTCCCATGAATGACTGGATATTATCGCATATTTATAGAGGGGTTATCCAAGATAGCCTACCCTATCACGTCATTACAAAAGAAAGGGGCCAAGTTTAACTAGTCACAGAAGTGTTAAGACAGTTTTAACAAGATAAAGGAATTATTGACAATTGCACCTATATTGAAGGTAACAGACCCAGATAAAGACTTCACCGTATGTGTTGATGCAAGTAAAGAAGGACTAGGTGGTGTCCTAACTCAGGGAGGACACATGATTTGTTACGAGTCCCGAAAATTAAAAGAGCATGACCAAAATTATGTCACTCATGACTTAGAATTGGCAGCGGTAATACACACCTTAAAAATGTGGTGACACTACATAATGGTCATAAAATTTCTACTGTTGACGGATAATAGCGGTGTGAAATATTTGTTTAGCCAACCATATCTTAATGCAAGGCAAGCAAGATGGCTAGCCTTCTTGAGCGAATTTGACTTTGAGGTCATACATTTCAAGGGAAAGGAAAATAAGGTAGCAGACACTTTAAGCAGAAGAGTCCATGGGTTATTTGAGATAAATATCAAGAAAGTGATCTGGAACAAAGAATAAGGATGACTGTAACAACCCTAGTAGAATATATGTTTAGGGATTATTAAGTAAAAATTTATTAGGTAATTAATTTTTCTAACATGTTATTAACTAAACAAAGATTGGTATAATGATACTAATTAAATATTAAAATTAATTAATTAATTGTTATAATTTGATTAATTGATTGATTAATTAATTACCTGTTACATTCATTGACATAGGTATTAAAATTAAAAGGGTTAATAAATTTAATTGTTTAAGATAAAGGATTACGTATACGGAGGGGATAAGGAGAATTAATAATCGAATAAGACAATAAATGAGGAGAAAGGGTGGTGAAGGAGGGATATGAGCGGGGGAGGTTTACCAAAGAAAGTGAATTATCATTCTACTTGTTTTTTTTGAGGGGAGAGGGTTCTGTTGGATGGTTTTTTGGAGGGTGCTCGGGGAATTGGCTGGTGGAGAGTTTGAGTTCTATAGTCAGGAAGGATCAGTACAGGGGGCACTGGTTTGCTGGGGGTTTTGGGCACGGGGGCTGGGGGTTTTGGGCACGGGGGCTAGGATATCCATATGGTATCTTGGCGCTAGGAAGTTGTCCTAGCTGGCAGGGAGGAAACAAGGTTTGGGCAGGGTTGAGCAACACATTAGGCAACAACAAAGAAGCGGGCTGGACAACTGGGTCGAAGAAGAAATTAGCATCAGGAAGAGGTAAAATTGTTTTATACTGTTATGAAATTATTATTCGTTGATAAATTTAACATGCGTATGTGCTGAATTAAAAGAAATTATTGAGTTTTCTGCATTCAAGTAGAAGTTACTATTTCAGTTTATGTAATAAATTGATGTTTAAATCAATACGGTTACTACACATGGTATCAGAGCCTTAGTTTGAAATCTGGGCCCAAGGGCTAAGCTCTAGCTCCAGCTCCATCCCCACCTAACCTGCAAGCAATACCCAAAAATAAATATCAGACACACGAATCAAAAGGCACCTGTTCTCTTAATTTCCCCCTTTGAAAAACCTGCTAATAATATAAAATTTAAACTTTGAGAATAAATATGGCAATTTCAATGTTCAATAGGTATAATGGCTACCAGACAAATATTTAAAATGATTCTTCTTATAGGTTTTCCTATAAAGAAAGTCTTTTAACCCATGTCCTATATTAGTAGTCTTTTATAATAGCTTACAGAAGGGCTTGAGATCTGAAACAATCAACAACACTTGTAGGAAAATGTTTCAGATCTATATAAATAAACAATATTAACAATATAAATAATAGCAACAACAACACTTTTATAATAGCAGCAATATAAATAAACAATCAATGCTATGATATGCACGGTTTGTCTTTAATGTAAACACCCTGTTAAATATGAACAACTCAATTTAAGATATCTGTAACATAGACTAAATAAAGACTTCATAACTGTGCTGGTGTTTATTTCTTTCACTGTTTAGAAAAGGACAAAAGATAATTCATGGAGACTAAAGGATGATAATAGTTCACAGAAGTGCTGGTCAATAAAAAAAAAGAATATCAGAATTTTAGAGTTAAGAGACTGACCATTCAAAATGGACGAATCCTTGTACTCCATGTCTTGAACGACTTCTCTAAAGGTGAATGATATGATTGTGGCAACTCTTAGAGTCTCCTGAATAACTCTCGACATCATTGGCATCCTCCTGGTGTTAGCCCAGGTTAATGAGCTTTCTCCATCACGTTTTTCTCTTTGGATGGCTTCTTGCTCTGCCGTGACAGCTTCCAGTAGAGAAGGATAGTCCCTCAGATATTTGGCTATCCATGTCAAAATACTTGTTGTTGTGTCCTGGGCTGCGAAAATGACACCAATGATGTTATCTGCAATCTGATCGTCTGTCAGTGGAGGAGTGTTAATGTCCATTCCAAACTCCACTTAAAGATTCATAGCCTAGCGCCTAGACCAAGCACCAAACCATGGAGGAGCTCACAAGAGACATTATCATTGCTCTAAGAGTTTGTAACTATACATATATAAAAATGTTTAAAAAAAAAATGAAATATATATATATATATATATATTTATAAAAAAAAACACATGAGTCAAGCATACAACCACAACGCAGGTCACAAGCCAGCATCAAACTCATGAGACTTGGTTGACGCCTCATACTGGAAACTTTTTTATTGTGAGCTACTTGTCCTTGGAAAATCATGGTTAAATTGAGGGTGTATTTCCTGAAGGCATCTACACTGTAATCTCGTAACGTCTTAGAAGAAAACTCAAGGCTGGCAGACTTGCGTTGGAGCTTCCAAATTTCTCCATCCATATTAAAAATTCTTCCAGGCTTCATGCATTGGAGTTTATCGATTACTGCCATAGAAATTGTATCATGGTTTAGATGGCTAATGTCCTTTGATCTTGTGTTGACATCGGCCAAGATGCTTCTTGTATCAACAAATGGAGCCACTTTCAAGATCCCTGGCAGGTCGTGGCTGGTCCACTTTCTACAGGGCATTTGGCAATTTTCTTTTGGAATAGGTAGAAGCTACCTCTTTACAACCAAATGGGATACCGTTGGTCTTGAATCAACTGTAGTTGTTTCAGTGTGATGTTTATGGAAGCACGAGAAAGCCGCAATGTGTATCAATTTATTTAGAGTAAATTGATTTATTCTCAAAGTTTGGAATATCCCGAGTGGTTTTCATGTATGGGTATCCTCCATCTTTAAAGTCACCAGCACTCATCACTTAGAAGGAAATCGTGTCTTCAATCGAAGTATGGGAGAATGTGTAGAGATATTAGAACTTATGGAAATTCTAGTTTTGGGGCTAGAGGCTCTTACCACCTGTGTGTGGAGCTTTAAATAATCCCCTGACAGAGAACGCTTTAACAATATTCGTAAAGTGGGATTACATTATTTTCATTTATGTATGTATTATTTTCCTTTATATTCCTTATAATGAAGAAACACCTGGGATCACCTTGAGAAAACACGAGCTACACTAGAATTCATTGTTTACCAAAGAAATCAAATTGATCCCAGATGTTTCCACACAACCCGAACACTAGCGCCCAGCCACAGCCGAGGAGTGTGCACTGCAAACACAATAAGTAATTTTTTTTTTTGTAATAATGAAAAAAAAAACATAGAGATGGGTATAAAAAAATAATATATATATATATATATATATAAATCTAAAAAAAATAAATTGTAAAGTAAAAAAAAACTTAGTGCCCAAACACAAAGCACAACAATATAGAGACAGGGAGCCCGGGGACTCGACTCTGAGACACGAGGCGGGCACATTGAGTAAAGCCCTCATAGAGACAGTCAGCCAGGGGACGACCTCGAGACCCCCTTCTTCAACACAACTCTCAGCCACTCAATTTAGCACAAAGCCACATGGAGGAGGAGCTCGCAGGGAAAGGCAAAACGCATTCTCGGGCACCTACCACAAGCTCATACATAAAGCACCGAAGCCACTGAAAGAAGAGAATATTTCCCTGATATTTATGAGAGAAATACAGTGGAGGTTATCTCTGAGAGGGATGAATGCTTGCAGCCTTATATTTACCACCGACTAGATGTGAATCCATCAGATTTAATACTAACAGGTGACTGGCTGTGACAATAATCATGGTGTTGGAGACTAATTACAAGTTCAGGGAAGAGGGAAAATGTTCATGGAAGTGCTGTTTGGAATCGATGTGCACCAGACACCAAGCATGAATGGGTAAAATTGGGCTCATTCATGTTTAACATACAAGCCAACGGCCAACACCAGAAACCAAACACCTGACCACGAGGAGGAGAAGCCATGAGAGAAGGCCATGGCAGCTGACTGGGTAACCAGAGACCTCACAAGAAGAAACAATGAGGAAAAGAGGAATTAGGGTTACGGCGTAAAAGGGTAGGGTTTAGAAAGGAAGGCACTGGAGGAAGCAAGGCAGGTACGTGAAATCCATGCATGCCCACACTTGTTTTTTTTTTTATTATTTTGATTTTCTTAAATTTTAATTTTTTTTTTTATAAATTATGTGTGTTTGTTTACATTTTTTTTGTTTTAGGGTAAAGATAATTTAGGTTCATTTAGTTCAAATTAATTTAAGGTTAATTTAGGTTAATTTAATTTAATTAATTTAAAGTTAATTAAGTGGTTACACCAAATTATAATTTAGGTTAATTTAGGGTAAATTAATTTAAAGTTAAATTATGATAATTTAGTATAAAGTAATATTTTTTTTTTAAATAATTATGTAACTTTAAAATTATTAGTGTAACTAATTATCAAATTAAAATTTTAAATAAATTAATGGTGTATTTAGAGTAAAGTTAAAATACATTAAAAGGTTAATTAAAATTTTAGAGGGTCCATGGGTTTTGAACCCAAGACCACCCACCAAGCGATGCACCTTAAGAAGAGAAATAACACCAATGTGCCACACATACCACTTTTACAAATAAATTCACATATAAATAGTTTAATTATTAATAGTAGCAAAGTACTAGCTTGAAGAATAATCTCCGATTATCCAAGCGTCAGGCTCACGAGACCTTACACACAATTCATTGAGCCAATCGTTGAGCCCTTTCATTCCATTCCACCGGTCTTCAGTAGCAGAAGCAGTGGAAAATGCGCATTACGTAGGGGAACACATGAACTTGAATGGGGGTACAAGACCGATATTTTCGCATCATCCTGGATTCGTAGGGAAGGTCCCGAGGACATTTCCTAGGGGAGGGGGCTCAAGGCCACCACCATATGGTAAAAAAATCACTCCAAGGATAGTAGCCGCAGGGATTTCAATGGCAGCGAGTGCATCATCCCGTTCATCGCCAACAACTCAGACAGGTCCATGACCATCTCAGGGAACATCTAGTAGGGGTAGGGGTTCTAGGGGACGGAACTCATTTCAGAGACAGTCACATAACAATACACATGTTCAATCTCATGTTACCTGTTGGGGGTGCGGAGGACCCCATTACCAGCGTGACTGCCCAGAGTTACAATTAGGGTTCGTGCATAGAGAAGGAAAGGCACCAATGGGGAGAGCAAGTAGCAACCACTAGATTTATGCTGCGGTTAATAATCACTAGGCTGAACATAAATCCGCGGTGGTGGAGTCATCAGGTACGTTAAATCATATCAATGTTAAGATTTTGTTTGATTCTGGTGGGACAGATAGTTTCATTTCACCATTTGCATTAGAAAAGAGTGGGTTGGCAGCCTACGAGCACAATGAATTTAAACAAGTCGAGATGGCTTCGGGGGAAAAACAAGCGGTAGGACCTAGTGTTGATAATTGTATAGTAGACCTGGGAGTGTGTACTACCAGGTTGAAGGTATACATCACTGCTCTTGGGGCATATGACCTAATCATTGGAATGGATTGGTTAGCAGCTCACCAAGCCATGGTAGATTGTTTCACAAAGAGGGTGCTTTGTGTCGACAATGAAGGAAGGCCAGTAGAGATCCAGGGTGTACAGAGAAAAGTGTCATTACACTTTATATCAACTATGAAGGTTAAGTGATGCTTGAGACAAGGGTGTCGATTGTATGTAGTGGAAGCAGTGAATGAAAGGAAGGGACCCTCATTGGATTAGTCCTCGGTATTGTTAGAATTTAAAGATGTTTTTCCGAATGAGTTACCAGGGTTACTTCTTGAGAGAGAGCTTGATTTTACTATTGAGCTAAAACTTGGTGCAGAACCAATCTCCAAGACTCCGTATCAGATGACAGCATCGGAACTTTGTGAATTGCAAATGTAGTTGAAAGAGTTACCGGACTTAGGGCTAATAAGGACCAGTGTCTCACCTTGAGGTGCACCAATAATTTTTGTAAAGAAGAAGGATGGATCCTTATCACTGTGTATAGACTACAGGGACTTGAACTATGCTACAGTGAAAAATAGGTACTCGATGCCGCAAATAGATGACCTTTTCGATCAAATGAAAGGAGCAACCGTATTCTCAAAGATTGATTTGCGATCAGGGTATCATCAATTAAGGATTAAGGAAGGTGATATCCCAAAAAATGCCTTTCGAACTTGGTTTGGACATTACAGGTTTGTTGTAGTACCTTTTGGATTGACCAATGCGCTAGCAGTATTCATGAGCCTCATGAATGGCGTATTTCGGAAGTACTTAGATCGATTTGTACAAGTCTTTCTAGATGACAACCTCATCTATTCCAAGAACGAAAGAGAACATGAGGAACACTTGCGAATAGTGTTGTCCTGCCTTAGAGAGAACAAATTGTATGGGAAGCTGTCTAAGTGTTCCTTCTTCTAGAAAGAGATTCACTATTTAGGTCATATTATTACTGGTGAAGGAATCTCTGTGGACCCAGAAAAAGTAAAGGCCATTATGGAGTGGCCAGTGATGAAAAATGCCCATGAGGTGAGAAGATTCATGGGGCTAGCAGGTTATTACTGGAGATTTGTAGAAGGATTATCAAAAATCACTATACCCATCACCACTTTGCAACACAAGGGTGTCACGTATGAATGGACAGAAGAATGTGGTAGTGCATTCATTGAGCTTAAGGGGTTACTAACCAGTGCGCCAATTCTACGAGTGATGGATATGGAAAAGGACTTCATAGTCTACATGGATGCCTCGAAGCAAGGGTTTGGGGCCATGCTAATGTAGGATGGAGGAGTGATAGCTTATGTGTCAAGGAAGTTGAAGAAACATGAAGAGCTGTACGTTTCTCATGATTTAGAGTTGGCAGTTGTAATGCTAGCTCTGAAAATTTGGAGGCACTATCTTGTAGGGCGAAACTTTGAGCTCAAAACAAACCATCAAAGTTTAAAACATCTCTTCACTCAAAGAGATCTGAATGCCAGACAAAGGTGATCGAGTGAGTTTATGAGTGAGTACGATTTTGGTATTTTGTACATCTAGGGAAAGGAAAATGTGGTCGCAGATGCCTTCAGTAGGAGACCACGTATCTTATCCTTGGTAACCTTAAAGGTCAATCTGAGGGAACATGTGTTGACACAACTCCCA
The DNA here is from genome assembly GCA_900067695.1 of Picea abies. Taxonomy (NCBI): domain Eukaryota; kingdom Viridiplantae; phylum Streptophyta; class Pinopsida; order Pinales; family Pinaceae; genus Picea; species Picea abies. Next base: position 18,931 of record CBVK0100154333.1, read on the forward strand.
GGAGACAGTTGGTATTTAAAGGTTACTTCAAACCTCCAGAGTGGGAGGCAGTTAGACCCAAAGTATGAAGGATATAGTCTGGAAATAAACGAACTATTAAGATATCGAGGAAGGATGTACATCCCTGAGAATGGGGACATTTGAAGCATCATATTGAAGGAATCCCATAGGGAACTTTATTATGCACATCCGGGTGTGAAGAATATGTACGCAGATATAAGGAAACTCTTTTTCTGGGTAGGCATGAAGCGCGATGTAGTCCATTTCATCGCCAAGTGCCTAGAATGTCAACAAGTGAAAGCCGACCACCATCACCCGAAAGGCCTCCTACAACCACATGATGTTCCTATGTACAAATGGGAAGTCATTTCTATGGATTTTGTTGTGGGGTTGTTATTGGATAAATCCGTAAGTGCGGACACAAACTGATCTCCCTAGATCCACGTGGATCTAGAACAAAGGAAGACAGAATAATACTCTTTCCCTAGATTTTAACTATTGAATATGCTAGGAGGCAAGATCAAAGAAAATACCTTAAGATCGTTTCCTTTTGGTCTTTTTTTCTATTGCTTCACTCCAATGCTCTCGTACAATCAAGATCAAAATAATACAAACCAACCGAAGTGAAGAAAGCACAATCTATTCAACAATCAATCTATGTATATGATCAAGGAGTTATACAATAAAGTGGAACTAACTTTATGGGAAAGGGACATGTTACTGTATTATATTGATGGAAAGTAAAGATTACAACCTGATCCTTGATGTTGTAAACTTCCTTTCAATGGCCCTTAGCTCTGACACACACATTTCTCACTTGCATGAAGAAGATCAACTACCTTTGATAAACTTGCTGGAGTTCTCTAGCTGTTGTAGCTTCAGTCCTTCACACAGTCTTTCACTAATTCTCCAATAAATCTCTTGCTTGTTTACTTCTAACCTTTTCCATGAGAATCCCCTCAATATATAGGAGAGAATGAATTATTTACTTGGATAAGAATGATTCCAAAATATCAAGAAATCCAGTACTTAGATAACCATTCGAATGCCATCTCATCCTTCTAGAAGATTCCCTTCTAGAAGCTTTGAGAATTCATCTTTTTCCCTTCTTTAGAAAGATTTCGAACCCTAGTAGTTAGACACAGTGTGAACTTCTCACACCCTAGTTTAAGGCAGCCTGCGAGAATCATGCATTCTTGCAGGCAAATGTATTAGCAGCATGCGAACCTTCCTCAAAACTGTGATTTTTGGAAAGAGATGAAGGTAACTTTTCTCAGCAGAAAGTTCTAATGAAGAGCCTGAGTACACCATCATCAATACATCATCATGACGACCAAAATCATGGGTAACAGAATGCCCCCCAAAGTATGAGGTTGGAACTAGTGACAGCCGATAGACTTTGTAAGATGCATGTGTGTGTCAAGAACCAGGAGCACATCTAATTGGAAACCTGCAAACACCCAAGCATCTACATAATATCATATATACCAATTCTGAGGTAGGCATTCCCATACTCATATCACAAACTGATGACATTATAGACATGGGTCATGGCCACCAATCATACACTGTGGATCCATGCCGTCAAAATATAGCATAGCCACCTGAATACACTGTGGATCTATGCGAGAAATTTCAAATCAAGACGACATAGCCATGAAACATACACAGTGGATCTATGTGTCAAAAATTATACATATTCCATCGCAACCTGAATCACAAAGATAATATCCATGGTCTTCAATCTCGTCACCTAAAGTATGAATCTAACCATGTGATTACATGTGTTGAAGTCGAACATGGTAAAAACCACTTGATTACCGGTCATTGATGTAACCGTTAACAAGTGCGAGGGAAATCACCATTGATGTCAATGAATCCCAAGGTACCATAATACAATCCATCGACTGTGAATAAATGAGTTGATGTCGAACATCTGACAAAATTTTTCTATCAGGGGTCAATGATGTAAACCCACTATCGAAAGTGAGGAAACTTTCCATTGAGGTATGTAAGCTCCAAGGTACTAAATAATTTCTAAGTCTTGATTCCGGATAATGAGCTGAAGTTGATGGAACAAAACTTGTCACATGAAGGCCTTAATGTATCCCCCATCAATGACACGAAATGAGTAACAGAGTTTGAAGGTGAAACAGAGCATGTTGCAAATTGGACTGGACACAGGGAAGGCCGACACAGAGAGAATGGATAACTGCAGATGGTTGACTCAATATAGGTTTCAAATGGACTTCTCTTGAACATATGAATGACACGACCAATGATTTGGCAGCATTGACTCAAATACGACACACATAATGACCTTGTAATCAATCGAAAGAGAGACAAATGGATTTCCCAAACCAGTTTCAAATGATGAATAGGGGGTGTCATGTTCAAGAGCGACACTTACTGCCAATCAATACGAAGATGAAACATATCCCTTTCCCAAATTTCCCCCCACCATTTCTGGCAAGTACCTCTTTATTTTTACGCAAGCTTGAGGAGGATAACATATGCTTGTTGATATAGGCTCATCCTTTGGATGAGTCCCTCAGAGTATGTTTAATGAACCCTAAGAAGGAGTGGTTCGGTCCCATCATGGGTCTGTCAATGTTTGTTTAACGAGTCCAAAGATAGAAAACTCGAATGTTTTTCAAGATTATAGAGTTTGAAAAAACACTTAAAAGAGAACTCTCTCAGTTCATTTTTCGTAAAATAGTATGGACGAGACCGAAAAAGAGAGAAATTATCGCTCACCAGACGCGTACTTCAAATACTTTATCGAGCGTGAAAATAGCAAGGTCACTCGGAAATCTTTTCATGTTTAGAGAGTCTGAAAAGAGCTTAAAGAGAACTCCAGGGGGGTTCCTTTTTCGTATAACCTTGGTGAGCCCCAAAAAGTGATAAAACTATGCTCGATCATGTTCTTGTGTTTTTCATAAGCACAAGAACGGAAAAAAATGATGCTCGAGGTTTTATGTAAAAACCATAAAAAACAATCAAAAACACCATAACAGAGAAAAATATGTGCATATCCTTGTATGTAATCATCAATGTTATTATGCCTGCAATTCATTACACTCATCTTGATATTAGGATCTAGGTTTAATCAATAAATAAGCATAAAAACCCAAAATGACATAGTAAAAAGTAAATTAAATGAGTAAATAAACATTTTTACCATATCATTTCACATTTCCACTATTGAGCTCTAAAACCCCCATTTTACCCTCCGAATTTGGCATCGATTTTTGGGAGCTACAAGAGATCATTCAACGAGCCGTCTGCAGCATTACGGTAAGCTCTTCATACTTGACATTTTCATGGTTTAAATTTTTGATTTCATTGGTTAGTTTTTCAGTTTCAAGTGGTTTTTTGAACCCTACATGCGTGTAGGCATTCTCGCAGGCAGCCCATATAGGGCCTGCGAGAATGATGCGTTCTTGCAGGTGAGCCTTAAGCCACCTGCAAGGTTCTCGCACTGTGCTAATGGGGCACCTGCGAGAACCACAAACTTCAAATTTTTTTAAAATATTTAGCCAATGAAAAAGATCCAGATCATGAACAAAATCATTAATCCTCCTTTTATGTTCCTTGTGCAGATAAATAGCCATAAACATGGTGCTTGAGTGGCATGAATGAGAACATGAAGAGGATAATGAAAATGCCGAGAATCATCCTCCCACCATAGCTGCACTGAGAGATTGTGGGCTCTTAAAATACTTTTGCATCCCGGGCATGAGGGCCAAAGTCAAACTACTAGAGTATCTAGTCTGTATGTGGGACCCAGATCAACAAGTTTTCAATGTAGGAGCTCACACATTATCCATAGACATTGAGGACATATACTTTTTTACTGGATTGTCCAGGTGTGGGTATTATGTCAGCCTGACCGGTAGTAGAGGTGGTGGGCTAAATATGAGTGAGTATTGCAATCAATACTGTGTACCTGAGGCTGAGAGGAAAAAAGGAAAAGTGGCTATTTGGGGAGTACAAGACTTGACCCTCCTCACTATCCTTTTTAATATAGCTTGGATGGCTGGGAGTTCTGCTCCTCATATGGCATTACAAAGCTACTTCTAGTACACCATCAAGTGTACAGAGCCTCAAGTATTCAACTGGGTAGATGCTGTGCTTTGCAGTATCAAAAGGCAATTAACCAAATGCAGGCGAGGTGAATTGAAACAATTTGGTTATGGATCTTTGTTAGTTTCCTTCTTCCTTGAGAGGGTCCCCGTATTTAGACTGCAGGTTGAGTGGGATTTCCTGGGTCCTAGGGATCCAAGAATGCTGAGATGGTGTCGGCTCATGGCCCGACACGTAGCAGGACCAATCGTCAAGTACGACAATATTTTCTTTGAATGGATTCAAAACTAGATGTTGATGGTCGATGACTACGCTTATGCCGGGTTGGATTTCCGAGGAGATCCATATTTAGCACTGCCTGAGGACGCTCAGTGGGGAGACCTTGGTAAGAAGTACACACATTTTCCCTTTTTAAATGTTTTTGAATTTTTTATCATATTCAAATGTTTTTGTTTTATATATTTATCCAAAGACTAACACAAAATGTTTGTTGATAACATAGATGTTGGACCGTATAGACCTCCTGGAACCTCTCCTATCCAACGACGAGGAGAGGTAGCAGAAACAACACCACAGTATGTCGAAGATTATCAGGTGGTGGAACAGAATTTAGAGGGCTTGACAACAGACATTCCATATATGACTCTGGAAGAGGTTCCACAACGCGATCAATGTCACACTATAGGGGTATCAACAACTATGGGTCAACTGCTCTGTAGGGTTGCTAGGGCAGTCGTGTGTTACCATGAACATCATCCATGATGTCACTTTGTAGAAGCTATGAGCTTCAAATTTTGATATTTTGGTCTTCGGACAAACTTTTTGTAAAAAACTCTTTTGATCATTATATATATAGATGGATTCTACTGGTTTACTTTATATTGTGTGAATTTTAATGTGTTTGATTTATAAATGGTTCAAATGTCTGTCCAATACATAATTAGCCAATGCATCTGTTAATGTATTAAGACATCTAGGAATATGCTGATATTCAATGTGATCAAAATAAAGTTCCAAGAGGCGAATCTGTAAATACACCCGTAAAAAAGTAGGACTTCGAATAGAGTAGATGTTACTTAACTGTAGTACTACAAGCTGCGAATCAAGTCACACAACCAAATGACGAATTCCGAGTGAGATAGCATCAACCAATAATTCAATAACGACGCTATACTCTGCGATGTTGTTGGTTGCACGGCCAAGACACACACCTCGTAAAGATATAAGTTCATTTGTTGGGGCATAGATTGCCCATGCAGCAGAAGCTAGGTTCTGAGTACTACGGCTAGCACCATCAGTGAAGCCAATATAGGGTAGCGAAGACTCCGACATCTGGAAATCAAACACAACGTCACATAAGGGCAGAGACCAGATAACGTCAAAAGCAAACTAAAGTAACACACACAAAGTATGATACATAACATACAAGTACTTGTGCACAAATGATTTATGCATAGTAATTCTTCAAGTACAACCCATTCCTGGGTTCACTCAAAGGGATACCATCGTAATCGACTAGCTCATATGCTCCTTTTTCCAAAACTCAGCAAACAATATAAGGACCTTGCCACATTGGTTCGAACTTCCTAGCTCCTAATGCATCTCGATCTTGTTCATAGAGAAGAACAAGATCACCTTCAGAGAAAACACGAGGCTTGACATGCTTGTCATACTGTGCCTTGACACGTTTCTTCTGGGCTTCTATTACTAGAGTGGCGTCACGTCGAGTTTTGTCTAATCGCATCAGATACAATCGACGTTCTTCTTCAACAGAAGTATTGGGTAAGAGTTCGACAACTAGCTTCAGAGAGGGTATCTCACATTCTATAGGAAGAATGGCTTCCACACCATAAACTAATCGAAAGGGTGTAAACCCAGTAGCGGATTTGACAGATGTCCAGTATGCCCACAATGTCGAAAACAACATCGTGTGCCAGCTTGTTTTATGAATTCCTATCATCCGTTGAAGCATAGTTATAAGAACTTTGTTGATTGCTTTGACCTAGCCATTAGCTTGTGGATAATAGGGTGTTGAGTTATCATGACGAAGACCCAACTTTTCGGTAAGTTCAGACATCATAAAATTCCTAAAATGACTACCGTGATCAGTAACGATAGCTTGGGGAACACCAAAACGAGCTATGACATGGTTAAAAAGAAATAACGCTGCAGTCTTTCTAGTATTATCGAATGTCGACATCGCCTTGGCCCATTTTGTAAAGTAATCAATAGCTACAATGATGTAACCATGCCCCCTGGCCGAGTGAGGGTGACATGTCATGAAATCAATGCCCCATTTCTCAAAAGGACCAACTGAGACCAAAGGATGAAGAGGATTAGGATGTGACAGAATTTTCTGATTGTAGGTCTGGCAGGCATGACATTTCTGAACGACAGTAATGCAGTCATTGAACGAGGAAGGCCAAAAGTACCCTGCGCGTAATATCTTCTGGGCAGTAGCATACCCAGACATATGACCACCACATGCTCTAGAATGGAAGTCATTTAGAGATTTCTCAGCTTCATCAAACATCAGACAACGTTGAAAAACAGAGTCAATTCCCCGATGGTAAAGAGTATCCCTGAGGATAATGTATTGACGAGCTTGATAGCGTATGCGTCGGCATTTAGTACTAGACAAAGCAACCCGAAAAGTCTGGGTTTGGAGATATATAATGATATCCCCATACCAAATATCGTCAGTGCTAATAAGGAAAAGAGACTCATCAGGTAATGAATCTACTGCTACATTTTTCGTGGCAGAGTGAGGAAAATCGCATATCAACTTAGAAAAAACTAAGGATTTCTTAGACGTGGCACGGTCAAATTCCAAGTCAAACTCCTGGAGTATGACAATCCATTTGGAGTATTTTCCCCCTAGCAATTGACGTGTCAAAATATGTTTCATAGGGTTGCAATGAGAAATCACTGTATTTTTCCTTGAGAGAATATAATGCCGGAAGCGTTGGATAGCTTGAACGGTAGCCAAAGCCAGTTTTTCAACATGTTGATACTTGATTTCAGTTGATGTGAGACTTTGACTCAAGTAATAAATGACATGTTCATCATGTGAATCATCCTTTTGAACGAGAACCATGCCAATGGTATACTCTGAGGCAGCAAGATAAAGAAAATAATCACGACTATAATCAGGAGGAAAAAGAAGCGGAGCTTGCGTGAGGGACAACTTCAAAGCCTCAAAAGCATCATTGGCCACGGTATCCCAGATGAACTCAGAATATTTCTTTAGTAGCCACGTAAAACCATGAGTAATCTCGACATAATTAGGGATGAAATGATGAAGAAAGTTTTCTTTCCCCTGCAAACTTTGCAACTGACGCAGTGTAGAAGGAGGAGGGAGATTAAGAATCGCCTCAACCTTAATAGGATCTACCCGGATCCCTTGACATGAAGCAATGAAACCTAGAAGACGGTTGGATTCTACGCAAAAAACACATTTATGAGGATTTAAACAGATACGATAGAACTGACAATGAACGAAAATGGCTCGGAGATGTGTGGGGTGATCAACTCGGCGCAAAGAATGAGCTGGTAAATCGTCCAAATAGGGTTGAACGATATGCTTTATATCATGAAAAGAATAAGACATAGCACGCTGAAACGTCGTGCCAACATTTTTAAGATCGAAAGGGAGTTTCCTATAGGAAAAAGTACCCCAAGGACAAATAAAAGCAGTTTTATGTTGGTCCTCGGGAGTGATGTTAATTTGATTATAGCCAGAGAAACCATCTATGAGAGAAAATATTTCACTTCCGGCACAGTCATCGACAATCTGGTCGACGAAAGGGGTTGGAAAGTTGTCTTTTGGATAGGCTTTGGTAATATCCCTATAATAAACACATACATGAACACTACCACCTTTATTATCAATTGGAATAGGGTTGGAAACCCATTCTGTCAAAGCCACCGGATAAATAAAACCGGCTTTGAGAAGTTTTTCAACCTCGAGCTTGATAGCCACCACTTTACGTGGGTGGACTGGACGAAGGCACTGCCGGACAGGTTTAGCTCCGGGATATTTCTTAATCTCATGTACAACAATAGCAGGGTCGATACCTGGCATATCTTCGTAACTCCAGGCGAAGATGTCACGAAATTCTTTGAACAGAGATGTATAGGTGACGATTTCATCCAGAGAACATGAAGCTCCAATATGAACATTTTCAACTATCCCAGGTTTAACTGATATATCAATAGGAATCGTGGGAGAGATATTACTGAGGTTCCCTTCGGCAAACACATCATGTGAAGATCTGGGAACATTTGATATGACAACAACGGTCGACGGAGTCAAAATCCGTTGGTAGTTCTCAAGAGTGTGTTGTTCCAGAAAGAGTATGGAATGATGATGCCCATCATCCCAAGGGGTATCCTCCATGACAGACATGATCATCTCTTCAGTGGGAAATATAACATGAAAAGGATCGGGAGACAACTCATCAAGAGAGGGGGTAGAAGGTATTGCCGATTGAATGACCTGATAAGAAGACTCAACTGGACTTAACGACATGATGTTGCCGAAATGAAAATGATCTCTAGGGTCAGGGATGATCCAAGGGTCTTGTGACACAGGAAGTTTGTGAGGCATGGCAGAGATCATATTGATAGAAGCAACTGATGGGTGTGGAACATCGGGTAGCGGAATGGGGAAAGTACCCATCAACAAAGAGTCCTTTAAAAGGCCTACACCGACATTCTCATATCCTGGCGGGGTTTTATCTATAAACGACATGTTGGCAGTGTGAGTATCAGAATTGAAGAAGGCAAGTTGGTCAACAGTAACTACCTTTCCTTGATAAGGAAAAAGTACGACACGAAAAAGTGTTGACACAACTGCACGCATGGAATCTATCCAGCTATGACCAAGTAGAAGATTATAATCAAGGGGAGCATCGAAGACTTCCACTTCAACTTGGACCGTCTTACCTTCTAGTGTAATGGGAAACGATGGAAGAACACTGTAAGGCTTAAAACCAAAGCCATTGAAGGCTTTCAGAGTATTTTGTGATTCATTTAAAGGAGGAGAGACAATGGATTTCCAACAAGCAAAAGACATTACACACGTAGAGGCACCCTCATCGATAACAGTTCGACAAATGTTCTTGTCAGAGAAAACAACTTGTATCTGGAACACAAGCTGAGGGGGTAATCTTGGAATATGATCATCCAAGTCAAAGACTATTAAATTAGTATTAGTTGGATCAATTCCACCTATAGCTTTCAATAGTGCCTTCCGTTGTGCAGGACAAGACTGAAGGACTTCAAGGGCTGACATCGCTGAAGGTGCCTGGGCTAGATCTTCAACAATGCTGTAGTTCTGAGCCACACGAGCATGAGGATTGAAAGCCGATTTCTGAACAACAACCTTAGGGGGGGGGTCGCAGAACTGTATCAAGGCTCGGTCGTTCGATATGAAGACGACCGTTTGTAGGTGGAGTCGGTGGAGAGGGTTGTACCAAAGCACGAGGTAAATCGTCAACCTTCTCCTTAGACGGAGAATAATCTTTGGCG
>CBVK0100154334.1:0-28542 GCA_900067695.1 Picea abies
AGACTTGGGCCGAACACTTGCATCATATTCAACAGGTTCTGCACACCCTTTGGTAGCACAAGCTATACACCAACTTGGAAAAATGCTCCTTCGACATGGACAGGGTCCATTACATGGGCTACATCATTGATCATCTTGGTGTACATGTGGATCCAGCCAAGATCCAAGTCATCCATGACTAGCTAGCCCCAACAACACTCACTAAGCTTCAGAGCCTCTTGGGCCTTGCCAATTTCCACCGCAGGTTCGTGTTGGGTTTCTCCCATATTGCATGGGCCCTCAGCCAAATAAATAGGGGTGGTGGTAGTGTGAAATTTGCATGGGGCTGGTCCCAACAACAAGTCTTCGATGATTTGAAGCAGCGCTTATGCTCATCCCTAGTACTTTCACTACCAGACCTACAACATCCTTTTGAGATCCACACAGATGCTTCAGACTATGTTGTGGGCACCATTCTCACTCAACACGGCCACCCCATGGCCTATCATAGTGAGACACTATCAGATACTTTCCGTAAGTACCCTAATTATGACAAAGAAATGTACTCCATTGTGCAAGCATGCTGCCAGTGGAGACATTACATTCTTGGGAAGGAGACAGTCATCCACACTGATCATAAGCCACTGCAGTTCATGCGGACACAAGGAAAATTGTAGAATGACCACCATCAAAAGTGGTCCACATAATTGCAACAATTCCACCTCAACATCAAGTATAAAACAGGAAGCACCAATCGCGTCATCGATTGCCTCAGCAAACTGCTAGTCGTGGAACTCACCACGGTGCTAGACTCTTGTGGCCATGAGACATCTGGATGGCCCCAACTCTATGAGACAAACCCTCACTTTGCCACCACCTACCAAATGTTGGGTGCAAATGAAGTTATCTATAATTTCCATCTTCAGGATGGGTTGTTGTGTCATCTAGTCCATATCTATGTTCCATCAAGTGAGCGAGTGAAGCTGATCTGGGAAGCCCACTACAGTCATATGGCAGGACACTTTGGCATTGAAAAGATAGTGGTGATGCTACAGAAACATTTCTACTGGCCGAAACTTCGATAGGAGGTCAGCAAGTATATCAGGTCATGCACTGCTTGCGCTATTTCCAAACTGACCACTAAGAAACAGGGCCTGTACACCCCTCTTCCTACTCCTAACAGGCCATGGGAATCCATCTCAATGGACTACATTTCGGGCCTCCTGTCCACCAAGCATGGAAATGAATGTGTTTTTGTGGTTGTTGATCACTTTACTAAGATGGCGATTCTGGTTGCCTGCAAGAAGAGCATCACATCAGAGGCCACTACCAAGCTCTTCTTTGAATGGGTCTGGGTACATTTTGAAATCCCACGAACCATTGTCTCAGATCAAGATAGTCAATTTCTCAGCACATTATGGTCGAGCCTCTAGTCACTGTTGGACACCAAGCTCACCAAATCCATGGCCTTCCACCCCCATATAGATGGCCAAACCGAGGTTTTAAATCGAATGATTATGCATATGCTTCGCATGTATAATTCAAAGCACCCTCACACATGGGATGAGAGCCTTCCCTATGTCCAGCATAGCTACAACCAAGCCCTACATAGCTCAACCAGCCATAGCCCCTTTCAAGTGGGGTTGGGATTCCAACCATTGGGACCCTTATATGTTGCACTTCCCCTTGCGATCACCTCGACCGACTCATCTACTGCTCCAACTTAAGATGACAAAGCCACCCGGTTCATTGAGTGGATCTAGCACATCCACCAACAGGTTCAGGATATCCTACAGAAGTCCAATGACAAGTACAAACAATGCCATGATCAACATCGGGTGTCGCATAAGTTTCAGGTGGGCGACAAAGTTTGGTTGCACTTGCAGAAAGAATGCCTTACATGACCCAATCAAAAGCTTCACCCACTCCACTATGAGTTGTACACTATCACCAAGGCCATGGGGGATAATTATTTTGAGCTCAGCATTCCTCCTTTCCTTGGTCTGCACCTAGTGTTTAATGTGGATCTCATTTGCCCTTATTTCCCACCATTATTTGACACCTCAGAAGTAGTAGAACAACTGACACCAATAAGCTCAACCCCTACTACCTACAACATGCATCCAATGATCATATTGTGGAAAAACAACTCAAGGGCACTCGACAACAAAGGATCCATCTTTATCGAGTCATCAAAGTAGGGAATCCCCTGCACCAAGGCAAGTGGCTCACCTGGGGCCAAATTCAGTAGAAATGTCCTCATTTGATGGGGGACCTCAATGCAATGTATACCATTCCTTCCTAAGGAGTGACGATTGATCCAGATGGATATCAGCTTTTCCAACTGGCTCAAAATAGTTTTCTGACAATTTTGACAATTTACTATTTTTAGCAGTTTTAACTTCCAGGGCCATTTTGAGGGCCTAAATGAAGGTTTTTCGGGATCGATCTCCTCAATGATAGATGAAGGCATAATTGAGACCCCCAAATGAATCTCCTCAATGATACCTTTTCAATGGGCTATCACATGCCTAAAATGGAGATTGTATGTAAATGTTACGACCCCGGGAAGTTGACGTACTAACTTACCCAAATGGGGCCCACATGACTTTTGGAGCTTCATCTCCTAGGGTTAGGTTTTTGGATGTCTAGGGTTTTGACATTCTTTCTTATTGTAAAAATTCCTTCAGAGCCTCATTGTAATTTTCTTCTTGCAAATGTGTGCTGCCATCACATCTCTTCTCAGAGATAAGCCACCACCATTTCAGCAAGCTTGTTTCTGCTGCATTTTACAGTTTCATCTTATTTCGTTATTGAATAGAAAACCAGTTTTACTATATCTATGTTATTTTTTGTTAAGCACCTATTAATAATCTTTATTCATTTCGTTATGCTCATAAAATCCAGATCAGTGGTATCATAGCATTCTTCTCCTTGTCGTCTTAATGCATGTCCCCAACGAGGTCGGAGTACAAAGAGTTGGGTCTCGAGCTTGTTTCTGTTGAGGAAAGAAGCTCTCGCATGCCCAAGAAACCTCCCATGGCAGGAGAAAAGAAATATGATGGGACAGGAGATCCTTTCAAACTGTTGATTGAGGAATCTGTCACGCAACAGAGGAACGAGATGATGGATAGTTTTGTGCAAATCCTTCGGTAGCTACCAACATGCGACACATCTTCTTTGAACGGAGGCGCTGCCCCCTTCAAGGTACAAATAAAATTTGATATTCCTATATTTGAAGGTCAGATAGATGCAGATGTTGTAGACAAGTGGTTGGATCTACTAGAAGGGTATTTTTCTATCCATAACTTTTCGAATAAAAAAAAGATTACTTTTGCGCTCCTCAAAGTCATTCCCCATGTGAAAGATTGGTGGGAAACTTTCTATGAGCAAAAGAAAACAAAGGAAACCTCATTATTTTCAGTTATGACCACCTTTGAATCCTTCAGGGATGCTATTAAGGAACAATACTACCCTGTCGAAAATTATGATGACCTGTATACCAAATAGACCACGCTGCGGCAAGAAAGAGACCAAGTAGTGCCAGATTTCACAAATATCTTCCATACCTTGTGCACCAAGTTGGGTATCAAAGATTCAGAAAGACATATGGTGCTCAAGTATCATGGTGCTCTACATAGATACATCTATACTGAAATGGAATTTCTAGACATCTCATCCTTGGGCACGACCTACCGATATGTCGTCAAAATTGAGCAGAAGCTCAAACAAAAGATGCGACAATTGGGGCCTGGGAACCCCTAACAACAAAATCCAGGAAAGGGCATCCCCAACCCACCAAACAAAGGATAGAGAAAATATGGATAGTATCAGGACAACCAGTCCAAGCCACAAGCAAAGAAGGAAACCAGAAAGAAAAAGAAAGATACCAGGAAGTGGTGCGACTTCTATAAGAGCCCTTGGCATAACATTGTTGACTACTGCTCAAAGCAGTCGTTGGTGGCCGAAGTGAAATCCTTTGAATCAAATGCAGATTATGACTCTGAGCTAGAACTAGAAAGGGGAAGACAGATTATTGATGCAGAACCCAGTGCCACTGTTTCTACCACCAAGCTCCATCCTAGTGAACTAGATGAGCCAGAAGAAGGAGCCATTCACAGATGTGGGTAAAAGGCACCCCACTGCACTTCATCATTGATAGTGGTAGCCAGAAGAACTTCATCTTAGCAAAGGTCTTCAAGAGGTTGGCCCTACCAACAACACCGCACCCACACCCATCCACCATTGGATGGCTCCACCAAGGAATAGATCTTTGCATCAGCCAACAATGTCGACTGTTGTATGGCATCAAGCCCTTCAAAGATGAGGTATTGTGTGATGTTGCTCCTCTCGAAGTTTGTGATTTTATTTTGGGCCAACCTTATTTATGGAAATGCCATGTTGTATATGAGTCTAGGCCTCGTAGTGTTATTATTACTTTGAACAAGAAATTGTATAGGATACCTGAGGCAGTCCCACATAATGTTATTTCCTTGATCTCTTCTAAGCAATGTAGGAAGGTCATCTCTCAGACAGGGAAGTTTGTCTTCTTCATGATTCTCTCTCAGAATAAGCGAAATATCATAGCCACATCTAGGGTCTCTTTGGCCAACCTCTCCACATAGCAGAAGCAAGTAGATAAGGTCATGGAAGAATACTCGGATATCTTCTCCTCACCTATAGGGGTACCTCTGCACTGCCAGGTCAAGCACCCCATCGATCTGACCCCTGGCACACCACTACCCAAGGGGCCAGTATATTGTCGCTCTTTGTTAGAGAATGAGGAGATCAAGAGATAGATCCAAGAACTGCTCCACAAGGGGCACATATGCCTCAGATCATCACCTTGCGGGAGCCCAATCATGCTGGTACAGAAGAAATATCAAACCTGGAGACTCTGTATTGATTACCGGGATCTGAATAAAATCACAATAAAAAACCAGTACCCAATTCCCCGAATCGATAACCTCCTTGAACAACTCACGGGGACCAAATACTTCAGTAAGATTGATTTGAAGTCTGTCTACCACCAGGTCCCGATAGAACAGAAAGATGTATGGAAGACCACCTTCAAGTCAAAGGAAGTCCTTTTTGAATGGTTGGTCAAGCCCTTTGGTTTGAAAAATGCTCCAGCCACTTTCATGAGCATGATGGACGATATCCTATGACCATTCACCAATACTTTTGTGGTGGTGTATTTGGATGACATTCTAATTTACAACAAAACTTGGGTCGAACACTTGTAGCATATTCTGCACGTTCTGCACACCCTGTGGCAGCACAAGCTATACGCCAACTTGGAAAAATTCTCCTTCAGCATGGACAGGGTCCATTACCTAGGCTACCTCATTGATCAGCATGGCGTACATGTGGATCTAGCCAAGATCCAAGTCATCCGTGACTGGCCAGCCCCATCAACACTCACTAAGCTTCGGAGCTTCTTGGGCCTTGCCAATTTCTACCGTAGGTTCATGTTGGGGTTCTCCCATATTGCATGGGCCCTCATCCAAATAAACAGGGGTAGTGGTAAGGCAAAATTTGTGTGGGGCTAGTCCCAACAAAAAGCGTTCAATGATTTGAAGCAGTGCTTGTGCTCAGCCCCAGTACTTTCACTACCAGACCTACAACATCCTTTTGAGATCGAGAAAGATGCTTTAGAATATGCTGTGGGCATTGTTCGCACTCAACATGGCCACCCTGTGGCCTATCATAGTGATACATTGTCAGATACTATCAGTAAGTACCCTACTTATGATAAAGAAATGTACTCCATTATGCAAGCATGCTGCTAGTGGAGACATTACATTCTTTGGAAGGAGACAATCATCCACATTGATCATAAGCCACTACAGTTCATGTAGACACAAGGAAAATTGTAGAATGACTGCCATCAAAAGTGATCCACATACTTGCAACAATTCCACCTCAACTTCAAATATAAAACAAGAAGCACCAATCATGTCACGAATTACCTCAGGAGACTCCCAATCGTGACACTCACCATGGTGCTAGACTCTTGCGGCCATGAGACATCTGGATGGCCCCAACTCTATGAGATAGACCCTGACTTCACCACCACCTACCAAATGTTGGGTGCAAACATAGTTGTCGATAATTTCCATCTTCAGGATGGGTTGTTGTGTCGTCTAGGCCATATCTGTGTTCCATCAAATAAGTGAGTGAAGCTGATCTGGGAATCCCACTACAGTCGGGTGGCAGGACACTTCGTCGTTGAAAAGACAGTGTCAATGCTACAAAAACATTTATGTTGGCTGAAACTTCGACAAGAGGTCAACAAGTATATCAGGTCCTGCACTGCCTGCGCTATTTCCAAACCGACCACTAAGAAACAGGGCCTGTACACCCCTCTTCCTACTCCTAACAGGCCATGGGAATCCATCTCAATGGACTACATGCCTGGCCTCCCATCCACCAAGCAGGGAAATGGCTGTGTCTTTGTGGTTGTTGATCGCTTCTCTAAGATGGCGATTCTGGTTGCCTATAAGAAGAGAATCACAGTAGAGGCCACTGCCAAGCTCTTCTTTGAACGAGTCTGGGTACATTTTTGAATCCCACAAACCATTGTCTCAGATCAGGATAGTCAGTTTCTCAGCACATTATGGTTGAGCCTCTGGAAACTGCTGGACACCAAGCTCACCAAATCCATGACCTTCCACCCCCAGAGAGATGGCCAAACTAAGGTTGTAAATCAAATGACTGTGCATATCCTTCGCATGTATAATTCAAAGCACCCTTGCACATGGGATGAGAGCCTTCCCTATGTCCATCATAGCTACAACTGAGCCCTGCATAGCTCAACTGGCTACAGCCCCTTTCAAGTGGGGTTGGGATTCCAATCATTAGGACCCATAGATGTTGCACTTCCCCTTGTGGTCACCTCGACTGACTCATATCCTGCTCCAAATAAAGCTAACAAAGCCACCCAGTTCATTGAGTGGATCCAACACATCCACCAACAGGTTTAGGATATCCTACAGAAGTCCAATGACAAGTACAAGCAACACCATGATCAACATCGGGCGTCGCATAAGTTTCAGGTGGGCGAAAAAGTTTGGTTGCACTTGCAAAAAGAATGCCTTACAGGACCCCATTGGAAGCTTCACCCACTTCATTATGGGTCGTAAACTATCACCAAGGTCATGGGGGATAATTATTTTGAGCTCAACATTCCTCCTTTCCTTGGTCTGCACCCAGTGTTCAACGTGGATCTCCTTCGCCCTTATTTCCCACCATTATTGGACACCTCATAAGTAGCAGAACAACTGACACCAACAGAGCTCAACCCTGACTGCCTACAATAGGTATCCAATGATCAGATTATGGACAGACAGATCAAGGGCACTCGACAACAAAGGATCCAGCTTTATTGAGTTGTCAAAGCAGGGCAGCTCTTGCACCAAGGCAAGTGGCTCACCCAGGGCCAAATTCAGTATAAATTTCCTCATTTGATGGGGGACCTCAAAGTAATGGAGATCATTGATTCCTAAGGAGGGAGGATTGATCTAGATGGATATTGGTGGCCACCCAACTTTTCCAACTGGCTCAAAACAGTTTTCTGACAATTTTGACAATTTATTATTTTTAGCAGTTTTAACTTCCAGAGCCATTTTGAGGGCCTAAATGAAGGTTTTTCAGGATTGAGATTCTCAATGATATCCAAAGGCATACTTGAGCCCCCAAAATGAATATCCTCGATGATACCTTTCCAATAGGCTATCACACACCTAAAACTACAATCGTATGCAAAAGTTATGACCCCAAGAAGTTTCAGTTCCCTCGTCAGGAATGATGAGCTGGGGCAATTCTTTTCATAGCCAATGGAACTCCGGACAAGGTTCTATGCCTATTCCCATGGGATCGGCATGGGGCAACCCCTCCCAAATTCCTCCGAATTTTTTTCACACCCAACCATCTACATCCTATTTTTGGAACCAGCCAATGATGTCTCCTCACATGCAGAATCCATACGCTATTCATGGCCATGGTTTTTACCAGAACCCCAGCCAGAAATAGAACTTTTCCTGGCAACCTGGTGCCAGTCAAAATCCAGGCCTCTTTTTCCATGGTTATCGCCAACAACCCAAACTACCTTTCCTGGAAACCTTGCATTTTCCAAAATTAACAAGGTTGTTGAATGATACTATTTGTCATGATCCACGTTGGCCCCCTATGCCGATGAAGTTTCCTTCGGACATACCAAAGTTCGAAGCCAAGCCTAACGAAGATCTAGGAGATCATGTGACCACCTTCCATCTTTGGTTCTCATCTAACTCATTAAAAGATGACTCTGCATAGTTGTGATTGTTTCAATGTACTCTCATTGGGAATGTCGCGAAATGGTACATTGAGCTCGACCCCTCAAGATACTCTTCCTTCGGTGAATTGGCAATGGCTTTCCTAAACCATTTCGAATTACCTATGAGATACGACGTTGGCATAGAATTGCTGGCCAATTTCAAGCAAAAAAAATCAGACCATATCTCTGATCACATATGAGAATGGAGATGTTGAAAGAGTTTAATTAAGGTTCCAGTCCCACCAACATTCCTACTCGAGTGGTTCCTTAAGTCTTTGGTCCCACAGTTATCCAAAGACATTTTGATGTTGCAAGTGTTTTCCAAAGAATATGCCATCATGAGAGCTCAACAGCTTGAGATAATCTACTCTCAGTCCGGTTTATTATACGAGATCTTTCCAAATGCACCATGCTCAATACTTGATAAAACTAGATAGAGAGTTGGACCACATGCCGATGGTATTGTTGGTTCAGCACAAACAAAGCCCACTGAAAAATTGATGAAGAAATTGCAACAATTGTCTATACAACACACAGTGGCTAGCGAAACTACTTTTTTGGCTGCTCCCCCTACCCAAACGTTGGATGTACACACAGTGCAATCGGCAAATCCAAAGGCCACCCAACAGCTTGATGGAAATAAAAAACAACAAAAGAAGGGCAAGGGGGATAAGAAACCCACTAATAATTTTGGTGGGGACAACACTAAGAAATGGAAGGCGAGGTATCCATGCAACCTGTGCACAGAAGACCACTTGACCCACCAATTTCCTTGGCTTGTCGAGGCCCAAACGTTTGTGACACAGAAACAACCTACTGTGTTAACCAATCCATTTCAACATGGGCAAAACCTAACCCAAACCTCTACAAGCGCAGAAGGGGGAAATCAAGGAACCTCTCCGTCTTTGAACAATCCTGCATCCGTGAATGTGTATATGATGAAGGGTGATTCTTTTATATCGACTAGAATGCATGACTATAGTAAACCAAGAACTTATGAGAAGGGAAACGAAGCCAAAATCCTATCTCTTCCTCTCTAGATCGAGAAGACTTTGGGCGAAACAATGACATGCATCCCAAAAGGTGTGTTCAAGAAAGCTTCTCACAACCCAAATTCAAGGCTTGCCCAAAACTATTCTATGGTGGAGGATTTGTCCCAAATCCCTTGTGCGATGTCTGCTTTGGAGGTCCTCCAAAGCTTCCCTTCCCAGAGGAAAGCTTTGTTAGCCGCTTTAGAATCTACCAAGACTTGTAATTTGGGTACAATCATGTTGGATACAACCGACTTAAAACCTCATCTGCCTTACCATGTAGCATTTCAGATAGTAGTGGCTTACCCCATGAAAACTTTTACTTGGAACATTTTCCACATGGTGGTTGATGAGGGTGCCTTGACATGCGTTATGTCATTGGCCTGTTGGAAGGCCATTGGCCAGCCCGTTTTGTCTCTGTCACCTACTCTTCTCACTGCTTTCGACGGTCGTTCGTTCCGACCACATGGTATCATTTCCTCTTTCCTTGTGCAGTTATGAGGGAAGACCATGTGTGTCAAGGTTGAATTAGTCGATGCATCCCTCGACTACAATCTCTTGTTAGGAAGGAGTTGGAATTATTCCATGCAAGAAATGGTTGCTACAATTTTTCGGGTCTTATTGTTTCCACACGAGGACCGGATTGTGACCATTGATCAATTGTCTTTCTCCAGACCTAACCCTTCACTGGGGGCATCCGCAGTCCCAATGATTGATAATCCCCAAATAGGTGTAGTCAACGTAGGGGTTGGTTTGTGCCCATATTTGATGGGTACCTTCAATTACCCGCCCCCTCAAGGTGATGTCAAGTTCATATCCGATCACCATAAGGTTGAGATTTTCCAAGTTTCGTCATTTCGAATGACTTACTTCAATGATCCGTGGATACTTCCTTTCCCATCGGCCATGATGGAAGGGACAGGGCACCCTGGCATGGCCATGCCCTTGTCCATAGCCAAAGTAGCATACTCTTTAGTCCAACAAGCTTCGACCGGCACCGATCCAAATCCTGCACAAGAGTTAGATCCGATTCCAGAGCCTATTTCGGATCAAAGTTCTCTCGCTGATACCGATGTGTTAGACTTAGTTTTTCCCTCTGACAAAGCAATAATTGAAGCAATGACTAGTCTAACCAAACCATGGGACAATCTCCATCACCAATCATACTTCCTCCCAGAGTTAAGCAGAATTGAAGCAAGAGATTTTACCTTAACTATGACTAGAGATAGGTCTTGTCCTATTAATCCCTTAGCTACACATGAGGTTTATGCCAAGGGTAATATGGCAACTATCATTGAAACTATACCGATTAATATCTCTAGAACCCTTGGCGTTGTGGAGAATGTTTTTGTCGGAGCTGACTGTTCCCCCGAAGAGATTCAAGTTTACACGGATCTTTTTAAAGAATTCTATGACGTTTTTGCCTGGTCTTACAAGGAAATGCTAGGAATTGATCCAAAAATAGTCGAACATGAAATCACAACTTATCCTAATGCCAAGCCAGTTTGACAAAAGCTTTGTCCAGTTAATCCCAGGAAAGAAGTAGCCATTAAGGTTGAAGTCAAGAAATTTCTCAAAGCTAGTTTTATCTACCCTATCCATCTAACCCAATGGGTGTCAGATCCGTTGTTGGTCAACAAGAAACAGGGCACGATTCACATATGTACAGACTTCTGTGATTTAAACAAGGCCTGTCCAAAAGATTGTTTTCCCACACCATTCATTGACTAGATAATCGATGAATGTGCAGGTTGCAAGGCCTTTTCTTTCATGGATGGTTTTTCGAGATATAATCAGATACAAATCAAACCCAAAGACCAGCACAAAATGGCATTCATTTGTCCATGGGGTACATTCGTGTATCGTAAGATGCCTTTTGGTCTCAAAAATGCTAGAGCGACCTTTCAGTGGGCCATATTTTTTTCTTTCCATGATCTCAAGCATATAGTCGAGGCCTATTTAGATGATTTAGCATCTCGATCTCGCAAGAGAACGGATCATCCCACACACCTCTAACTTATCTTTGAGCGATGTTGCTACTTCCAGATTCGCTTGAATACAAACAAGTGTAGCTTTTGTGTAACATCAGGACATTTGTTAGGTTTCATAGTGTCAACAATAGGGATCATGGTCGATCCTCTCAAGGTTGAGGCAATAGTTCAGTTGCCTCCCCCACACACAATCCTTCAACTTCAGAGTTTACAGGGCAAGGTGAATTTTTTAAGGCGTTTCATCACCAACTATATCAAGATAAAAAAGGGCTTTATGTGCTTACTGAATAAAGACATTCCTTTTCATTGGGACGATGCCACTCAATGCTCCTTCGAAGCGTTGAAGCATGCCCTCACAACTGCCCCTCTGCTTCGGCCACCCAACTATAACAAAGATTTCTTATAATACCTGGCTGCAGTAGAGTCAACCATCGGCATGGTCTTAGTTCAGGAAGATGATTTTCTCTCAGAATATGTGATCTATTACCTGAGCCGAGGCCTAGTCGAACCAGAACTCAATTAGTCTCATATCGAAAAACTCATGTTGGCAGAAGTCCATGTTGTTCAACAGTTCCGTCATTATGTTTTGTTTCACAAGACCACCATCATTTCTGTTGTGAATCTGTTTCAGTGTGTGTTGACATGACGGGTAATACGTGGAAAAATTAGTAGATGGATAGTCATCCTCCAAGAATTCGACTTAGATTTCATTTCGGAAAAATCCAAAAAGTCACTAGTTTTTGCAGAACTTATTTCGGAACTTCCGGTTGAGTCAGGTGATGTTGTGCTCGAAGAATCACCTATTCAAGAAGATATGTTTTTGATAGGATCTTTGGACCCCTGGTATGGATATATTCTAGTCTATCTCCAGACTTTGAAGTTCCCTGCCTCTGCTTATCATGATAAGCATCGTCGTATACATCCTCAGGACAAGAATTATCTCATCCTCGAGGATGCTCTCTATTGTCGAGGGGTAGATTGTGTTCTTCGTTGATGCCTCACTTATGAAGAAGCGGAGCTCGTGTGTTAAGGTCCTAACGCGCAAATAGGTAGATCAATGTATTCGAATGTAATAAAGGTCAATATTAATAAGGCCTTTCAATAAAATAGAATAAGGTAGATGTAAGAAGACCTAATAGAAGCTTCTGCTTCTAGAAGGATCTTCCTCTAGATGCTTCTCTTAATAGACATATTTAGTATAAATAAGGGTCGAGGGTATGAAAGCCCTAGCTTGGAGATTATTGTATCAGAGCACTGCTCGACTGGAGGTTGCCCCCGTGAAGAGGCCTGTGAACATTTCTTTTTGAATCAAAGTGCTATTTCAGTTGTTGTTCTCATATTATTTCTGTGTTATTTTGGAGATTAAGCTGGTTATATTACTGTTATTCTACCATTTCTAGCATTTTATTTATGTTCTGCGTATTTATTATATCTGGTATCTTGCATCATGCTTAATGATTTTCATACTAGAGCATGTGGTAGTCATTTGTCTAGGTTGGTAACAACCCAAAATATTTTACGAGTCATTTACTTCTGGCCGACACTAATCAAAGATTGTATTGAATCGGTCAAGAAGTGCCACCCATGTCAGATCTTCTCTCGGAAGATGAGGGCACATTCCGCTCCCATGTTTCTTGTCATCACAGTTGGTCCCTTCACCAAGTGGGGAATTGATTACACTACATGCAACCCTCCTTCCGCAAGGGGGCACCGTTATATCATTGTAGTCATAGACTACTTTACGAAGTGGGTCAAAGCTATGCCAACGTTTAAAGATGATGGAGAAACTGCAGCTCTCTTTTTTTTCAACCAAATAATCGCAAGGTTCGGTGTCCTGAGAGAGATTTCCATTGACCATGGCAGTCACTTTCAAAACCAAATGATGATCGAATTAACATCAAATCTTGGATTGTGACAAGAACATTCATCACCCTACTACCCCCAAGCAAATGGTTAGGTGGAAACTATAAGTAAATCTCTTAAGACCATCCTACAACAAATGATCAACTTAGCCAAGTCAAACTGGTATTTGATGTTATACTCGACATTATGGGCTTACCAAACATCCATTAAGACTGCAACTAGTTTCTCACCTTTTCAACTCGTTTACAGGATGGAAGTAGTCTTTCCTATAGAATGTCAAATCCCGTCCCTAAAATTGGCAATACAGTTATTGCCAGACACTTCTCAACTTTAAGAATGGTTATTATACCTTGAGCAGCTCAATGAGCAGCATCGTGATGTGACCCTGGCCAATGAGGCTCATAAACAAAAAGTCAAGTGTCAGTATGATCGGTTCATTCGTCCTCGGATTTTCTATGAAGGTAACCTTGTCCTGGTCTATGACCAAGATAAGGACCCCCTAGGGACAAGCAACTTCAAACCAATGTGGTTCAGACCTTTCATCCTAAAAGAGGTTCTTAAAAAGGGCGCTTATCATCTGGTTGAATTTGAGGGAAATGCTTTGGCAGAGCCTAGAAATGGGCTCTACCTCAAGAAGTATTACTCATAGGTAGGTCACCTTGGGTAACTTTTTGTAACACATGTATAGTCTTTGTACTATTACTTTCTGGTTTCTTTTAGTATTATGAACGTGTCATTTTTGATATTATCTTTTGTCACTGTGGAAGATGTCAAGTGAATATAAGGTATTCATTGGGTACACAGACGGTGCTAGTTGGCACACTTGGAGGGTTGCCTCCACAGCCTAGGTAATTTTTACACCTCAAGGCCAGTTATTATCTTCTGGAGGTATATGTTTAGGTGACACCATAAACAATGTCACCGAGTACACTGTAGTTATTGAGTTGCTTCGTGACACCTTGTCATTTGGTATCTTTCGTCTCCAGGTCTGTTTAGACACTCAATTGGTTGTGTCTCAGTTAAATAGAGTCTACCGTGTTCATGATCCAACTTTACACCGATGATTCCTTAGGGTATGTCTCTTAGAACAAATCTTTGATTATATTACATATTTTCATGTTCCTAAGAGATTAAACCAAGTTACAGATACTCTAGCTAATCAAATTTTAGACTGGCATCTCACACACATATAAAAATACATACACATAAACGTGTAAATACATTTTTAAAGGCAAATATGATCCATAAAACACAAAAAGACATAAAAATCCATATATAATATCATAATCATCAGAGTACATAGGTGGATGCAAGCACCTCAAAAATATGACCAGTAACGAGTCATGGGGCTTATGCCCTCAAAAAATATATACAAGTAGAGCTCTCGACACGTGAAAAGTCTAGACTAACTAAGGTCAGGGCCTGTGGGCCCTGTTGTAATAATCAACAGTGTTTTCCAAACACCGGGACAGTCGGACCCACGTCCATGGTGCCCCCACTACATGAGGTTGCATAGATGATGGCAGATCCTCAATCTCTTCCATGGGGATGGTGTGAGTGAGCGAGGTAAAATTTCACTCAACTCGTGTCAAAACCCTCTTAGCCTCACCGGCTAGAAGCTCTCCTGCTGCTACTGGTCCCCTTGCGGCGACAAGTGTGGTCCCTGGCCGAGGACGATGCATGTTCCTCACATAATCTACAGGTCTCACTGGTCCCACATCTGCACACAATAGACACATATCTGTCAAATACTCTGGTATAAAAAAATGATATATATAAAAACAACATAAAAATTATATATGTTTCAAAAAAATAAAATGATGCAAACTTACCCATCTCACCTTGCTCCTCGCCTGGAGGTATAGGGATCTCGAGATCTCTTGAGAAATCAGTCCCAACATAGGGATAATCCTATATGACTGGGATCTGCCGTGACAACCAAGAAAAAAATTCATCATCAAGGGACTCATTAGTCCTTCCACCACCCTGTCGTGGCAACAACACTGCCCATCTGCAAACCGTAGGAAGAGAGGCCTGATGTCCTCATACCACCACTTGAGGACTGAAACTAGGAACTCTTTCAAAGAAGAAAGAGCATAGAATCGTCCTGAACCCGAAGTTCCTCTGCGTCCACAACCGACAATCTGTCAGTTTCCTCTTCATACAATCCAGTAGTGTATTTCTCCAATTAAATATCTGTGCATTTAAGCATTGGACTGCACAGTTCATCTGTGCACGGGATGCCTAATGTAGAGATGTAGAACCAGTCATCTGCCCAATGAGCAACACAATATCCCGCAGTGATAAATCGGTGATCCTTCTTATTGGCACCTGGGAGATCGATCGGTCTGTACTTGCCTCATAATGAAGTCTAATTAGTTCCAATATATTGTGAGGCCCAGCAGGAAATGTCCGAAAATTGACTGGTTCCCTTCTCCTGGAGAGGCCAATCAAAAATTATATATCCTCTATAGTGGGTACCAGTGACTGCCCCTCTAGGATAAAATCTTCTACATCAGGGTGTCATTATTCAACCAAGGAATTCAGTAGCCTAGGTTGTGCTCTCATGAAAGGACACGGAAAGAACTTGAGCAAGCCACATTGCATTAACACTGCCACAACATTAGGTTCTTCCCCAACTAATGCGCTAATATCTCCGTGCTCTCGTTCTCTCCATTGCACATACATCTTGCACATGGGCAAATTTTTAGAGGGTTAGGCCTTTCTTTTTAAACTTTTTTTGCACTCATTGTGGGGTCCACGCGGGCTGTTGTGATGACAGTCGTGTGTACAGGTGCTCTGACATCAGACAGAGCAAGTGTACACATGGGATGTCATAAGATAGCCCACGTGGACCTAGGGCTAACCTTTTAGAGGTCGACACCCCCCAAAAAAACCAAATTAAATGCATATATAAAGAATTAAAAGGCAAAAGGAGGTATTTTATACTTACTTGGTCCAGACGGATGGTCATTTTTTCCACTGTAGCTCCTGGAATAACCACTTTTACCAAAGGGGATTTTTTGTGCCAGAGTCAATTTCCAAATCAGCAATGGTGATAATGAGCTGCCAGCTTCTATTTATAGACTTTTTGGCCCTTTTTTGTCACTTTTTTGGCTCCCCTTATCATTTTCTCTAAATTGAAAACCATTTAGAGTGATTTAGGAGTTTCTAGGGAAAGTTACGTTCAGGTATCATGACAGTTTTTGGAGTTTTGGGTCACTTTTGAAGGTTTGTGGGAAAAACCTCATATGGTCAAGTTGAGCATATAGGTTAGGTTTCCACCCCTACTTTTGTATCTCGTTGTCTTTATCCCTTTGCCATAGGATTGATCCCATCAGGTTGCGACACGGAACCATCATTATTTCTTTAGAAGTGTTATGATTTGGTGGTAGAGCTTACTGGAACATGGATGCCCTAGGTAGATCCTGGTTGCATTATGGTATCCATGTTGTCACTAATGACTGTAGGCTCAGGAGTCCTTTTAGTTTTTCCAGATTACACATTTGAGCCTCATTTGCATGACTCTTGAACTCACCCACGGGACTCCCAAAACATAACGAGTCTTCTTTTAATCCCTTTTCAGACCCTCTAAACATGAAAAGATTGTCGAGCGATCTTGTGTCCTTTCACGCTCGTTAAACTAAAATTTGAAGTCATGTCTATCCGGCGGTAGTTTACCCCTTTTTCGGTCTGGACGGTCAACTGTACAAACAAAGGTATACTCTAGAGGCTTTGCATCCCTAGAAGAGTACCCTCAAGTATAATTTTACCCCTTTTTCAAGCCTGAGGGACTAAATTTACGAAAAAGGAACCCCCACAGAGTCCATAGTTAAGCTCTTTTCAAACTCCCTAAAATTGAAAAGATTGTCGAGTGACCTTATTCTTTCACACTCATTAAAATGGTGCAGAAGAAAATTCCTGATGAAGTCCATAGTTAAGCTTTTTTCAAACTCCTTAAAAATGAAAAAATGGCCGAGTGATCTTGTCTTTATCACACTCGTTAAAATGGTTTTGAATAGATGTCTTATCAGTGCTAGTTTACCCCTTTTTTAAACCGACTAGACTACCTTCGAAAAAGGTACCCCAGTGGAGTCTCCTTTTACGTTTTTCAAACTCTCTAAATATGAAAAACCACCAAGCTTACCTTCTCTGGGCTCGTTAAACTTACATCGAAGGACATTACCATTGTGTTTTTTGTTAACCGCGTTTTCATACCTGCGTCTTTGGTCTAATGTCGGCTCCATGTTGCTCTCAACTAAACCATCTGAAGCATGCCTTATACGCAAGCCATGTAGCACTTTTCCTCTGTGTCTTGACACCTTTGGCCCCAGGAGGTATTTTTCCCAAGTGTCCTTACTTTGAACGTCAGTCTTGTCCTTGCACCTCGAACTCATATGTTTACGAAACTCATCCCTCCTTTGTAACGTAAAATTCTTTTATTCTTTTTCAAGCCTTCCAAAATTGTTGAAAAAGACAAAAAAAAAATAAAAAAAAATCAAATATACCCCACAAAGAGGAAGGGAGAAGTATTTTCTTTTTATTGGCAGCACAATGAGTTGCCTTTAGACAAAGCACATCCTTCCATTTGTTCACCAAGCCCTGGGTTTTAATACGATTTTAGGAAGTTTTTTTCTCTACATTGAGTTGAGTCCTCCGTTTGGTTACTCTTCCAAACATATGGAGAGTTTGCATTGCCTCCTACCTCATGAACTTATGTTAATACCATGATGCTTGAGTCTCATCATTTTTCATGCTATTGTCCAAGGGAAGTTTTTACCAAGCCTGATTCATCCCCTCTGCAGTTTGTCTCTTTCCCTCATGCCCGACCATCCTCAAAGTCCAATCAAGTCTTTGTTTGAAATCAATGAAGCCATCATTCTGACCATCAAGATTCTCTAGTCCATGATCAATGAGCCGTCGAATACCTCTGGGTAGTGAATTCGTACACTCATATTACACTCCTACCTGAGTTTTGAAGATTTGAAGTTGTTGCTCAAGCTCTAAAGACCTCATCTCCAGCCATTAGGCCTTGCCAGTTTCTAGAAGATGGATACTCTACATGTATATCTTTTTGATTTCAAGATGTAGCTCCATTGTGTATTGCTCGCGGCTACACTTTATATAGTTATATGAAATGGATATACAGTGTATTTGATCGGTAGCCATGATTTTATTTTATCTCAAGCATGGGTATGCTCGCCTCAATGAGACAATTATTATTTTGCAAACGACACCTCCCGATTTCTAGTCCCTTGGCTCACTTGTTTGGAACATCGGTAAAGATTGTTAATGTATTTCGGCCATCAGATGATCTTCTGACCTCACACATTAGAGGGCATCTTTTATAACCCTAATTTGCACCAGACATGCTTACTTGGCCTCAAGTCATCTCAGATTCCTTCTTTGCCAAAACACTATTGAACAAATCTTCTTAAAAGCCCCTTTTATAAATCCCCACGTGCCCTACTTTATTATTGCATGCATGTACATGCTAGCTGACCCAAGATAACCCGCATGTACCTACAAAATCATGGAAAAAGGAAAGTTCATGAAGGAACACACGACTTTGGGTAAGTTAACTAAACCTTTCGGCCATGCATGGCCAGTCATTCGACTAAATACCTAGCTCCTTCTAACCTATAAAAGAAGGGATAGGGGTCCCATTTGAAAGGAGGAGAATCATAGTAAAGAAACTATACCCAATTGAGCATTCCCTTTGTCCCAACCTTTAACAATCCTTGTGCAAAGAGAAGTATAGAGAAAAGTTGTTGGAAGACAGTGGAAGAAGAGCCCAGGACCAGGATCAAGGAGTAGTAGCTGACTTTATCATTGTAAGGTATCATTGTGAAGTTAATAAAAGAATTGCTTTTCCCGTCCCGTCATATGAGATTGTCATTATTGGAATATTGATTGTATGATTGATTAAATCTCTAACCTATTAGTTCATAGATAAAATGCATGTGGATTTTTTTTTTTGTCTTTAGTGAATGCAAGTTAGCATTGGGAGGAGAGTTGCAGTCAAAGAATGACCAAGCGCGAAAAGGGATCGAAATCAAACACAAAAAATTAGGTACGTCAACTTAATCTCTTGAGCCTTGTATTTACATATGAGTAATGGGTTTTAGGCATGGGATGATGGTAAAAAGTAAGAATCTTTAGGTCATTTATGCATGCATGATTAAACCCTTAGTGCTAGTCTGTAGGAGGGATTTCCCACCCACAAAATCAATTCCGTGGCTTGATGACCAGAGGTGACAGAGTTATCCACAAACATTTCATGGAAATGAGAAGGTTGGTTCATGATGAGATCCCCTTTCTGTTGGCTATGCCACCAATAGTCACTATCCTGGCTTAGTGACCAAATAGGTGGTAGTGTCATACCACTACATGCCCATGGTCATAATAGGTCAGCTCGTGATGATACCTCCTATCAATCAACTAGTAACTTGATTGTTTACATTGTCTTGTGGGTCACCTTTTCTTACTGAGATGATTTTCATTTCTTTCTCGGGGATCCCTGGGTGAAGCATATTGAAAGTTTCAACATTGGATTTAAGTTGTTTCCAACTACTTTTACCATCTAGGCCTTTAGCCCCTTCTTCCCACAAGGTAAATTACAACCCTTCCTAGTGTAGCCAATCTGAATTCCCAAACAAGGATAGGGGAGATGAAAGGAATAAATATGGAAAGTGATAAGTATGGAGGCAACATATGATGAATTTTCACATATCCACCAGTAGAAACCCATCCTAAAGGGAAATAAACTTTCTAGGGCACTGTGTCACCCTTCCAGTTTTGAACGAGGAAAATATAATAATTTCCAAGAAGACATCATGAAACAAATAAGGATTCAATACAACATGTTCAAGTGTTTCAAAAATCATAGTGATACATACCAGGATAACCAAACTCATTACCTCATGGAGAAAAACTCACTGCTACTTAAGGACTAGGCTGGTGTGATGGATACTACTACTGGTGATACATGGACTACCTAAAGAAAAGAGGGGCCCTATGGGGCCATGCTCAAGTCATATGTCTCTCGGTACTCCATGTATAGGACATGTGGGCCTCGAGACATGATCTCCTTAGTTATCCCCAGGCTAGGGGATAACACACAATCACCAAGGATGATGTCGAATTGGTAGTAGAGATGGTTCAAGACCACATGGTTGAGGAATACGAGGAGGTTGAGAACCAAAGAGAAATAATCATGAAGGAGTTGGTAGAGTTTAAATAGGTCCTGGAGTAGATACAAGCAACCAAAACACAAGATCAAGGACATCTACCAATGTATCCCTCAATAGAGGAAGGGTACAAACCTATGTGGGGTGTCGATGACACAATACAAACTATAGTGTAGGGAAGTCCAACGTTTGGTGTTATAACAACGATGTTGCAGCTAGAGGAAGAATCGGTGTAGACACCACTTAAGGAGGTGGCACAAGTAGCTTTGGTACTAATAAAGATACCAACGAAATCACTGCATGGATTACAAGTCAGTGTCATGCAAGAGATACAGTCATGGTCCAAGGTGGATGCGACAGACCTAGTTGTTTCTAAAGATGGGAATGAATCACTACAAATGGTACTATATTAGGTCAAGATAAAGACACATGAGGAGAAGAAGCGTTCTGATATCCTCGAAAAGAAGCTGTAGGAAGTCTTCAAGACAATTGCAGAAAACACACAGGAAGAGGGAAGAAACGCAGAAGAAAAGATACATATCATTGCGTAGACGATTGAGGGGTACATGAAGGATATCGAGGAGATGAAGGAATAAATTACCCCTATGACTCGTCTTGAAGTCATATCCGTAAGAGAATACCATGAAACCCTGCAAATAGATATGATCCAAAGATAAACCATGGAAGTCGCATAACGTTTTGAGAATACTGCGTAGATCTAGACTAGTATTGAGGAAGACGAGAGAGTCTAACAAATGGATCAACAGGAAGAGAGGTTCAACACTACAATGCAGGATTTGAAACTACGACAAAAGGCCATGATTATCACTAAAATATTGAAAGGGACATAGGATATAAAGAACCTACAAATGGAACTCAAAACTACACATACAAATAAGTAGG
Source organism: Picea abies (assembly GCA_900067695.1). Taxonomy (NCBI): domain Eukaryota; kingdom Viridiplantae; phylum Streptophyta; class Pinopsida; order Pinales; family Pinaceae; genus Picea; species Picea abies. The sequence continues at coordinate 21,275 of CBVK0100154334.1, forward strand.
TATGGCAGGCCCAATTGGAACCACTCTAGGAGAAAGAAACAAAAATAATTGTTGAAGTGGAGGAGGAAAAGACAAGGATGGAACAATTACATGAAGAAAGTGGAAAGTCTCTGAAGGAAAATATTACAACGTAGATTGTAGAGGAGCTCACAGATAAAGCTACACAAAAGAAATCCAAATGGGAGGAACTAGAAGGGAAGTTCCATGACTTGGAGAAATCCGTGCAGGGAGTGAACATCGACTGAGTGGCTCAGGAAGAGCCACATGTCAGTGTTGGAGGCCTATTGGTGCAAGCCTATTTTTGGAGGAGAAATTTTATTTTGGGCATGGGCCTGTTTTTGGAGAGAAAGGTCTATTTTTGGGAGCACACATCATAGGTGGCGGAAATGCAACATGCAGAAAAAGAAGGAAAATTAGCATGCGAAAGAAGGAGGAAAAGAAGCATGGCACACATGCAAGAAAACCTATCCATGTTAGGCTTATGGTTTTGGACATGAATGTAATGGCTATAATACAATAGAATAGTAAAAATAAATACCTAGGAGGTCTAGGTGGGTTGTTGATCAATTGTTGTTGTTGGTCAATTGTTGATTACTTCATTGTTATGTGGACAGTTAGTAAAAGAGATATAGTTGATTGGAATAAGCTAGATTTTGAGGGTTAGATCATAGGATGTGGAGCCTGGTTTGGTCTAGTCTTCCTCACAGAGGGTACTTACCCTCCTTTTTTATTTTAAGTCTAAATATGTAATGCGCACAATGGAATTTTTGCAGAAATATGAAAACAAGAGCAGAAGAGACAGATATGTGTGGACGTAGCCCGGGGAGGGGTGAACCATGGTAAATATAGTGTGTTAATTTTTTTTGAATGGTTTTTTTGATGTTATGTTATGTATCAATTACATATTGAATGATTACTTATCCTATCACATCATGCATACATAATTTAATGAATGAATGAACATTATATTTAGATGAATGAATGAGTAATTTTGATGTATGAATAAAAGGATTAAAATGCAGTCTTAATCCCTTCCTATACTTTAAACACTAAGTATTGCAGTCCCCCATAAATCTAATTGAGGTGAGACTACACTGTGCACTATATGTGCAGTGGTTCCTTTTGGTTTACTAGGAGGGCCGATAGTTTGAGGGTTTTGTTGGAAACCTACTTAGATCAGAACCAAGGTCATCCCAAGCCTCCAACAATTATCATCTTGAAGACTCAAATAGAAGATTAAAAAAGGATAGAAGAAGTGGTGAGAAGCCAATTGAAAGAAAATGAAGAAAATTGTGAGAATCTAGAAGTTGAAATAATTTCCTTAAGAAAGGAAATAGAGAAAACAACTGATCATTTGAATAGAAGTGATAGACCCACCAGGTCAATTTTCCACAGGTGCAGAGTTCCTTAATTAACTCTGTTGCAACTTTAAACTCAAGATTCTCTAAATTATTTATACGGGCCCAACTCCCTCTTTTTACAGAGTCTGTAGTACTCTGTTTCTCACCTCAACACTCATCTCACCCCTTTGAAGTTCATAGGAACGTTTTTTTTCTTATAAGTTCCCATATCCTTACCAACACTGCATTTTTGTTGTTCTAATTTTTGTCATAGAATCTTTTAACATTGCACCCAATCCATTACTTTTCCACAAGACCACAGGTTGGAAACATAGTCTAATTGTCTCCTTTAATTCCCTCGAAGGGAATGACACTAAGCTCCTTTATATTTATAGGAACAAGGCTCATGACCTCAGTCTAAGCACCAAGCACTTTGTTGATACGTGTTGAATATCCATCGTAGATATCCTATTCCAATCGATGATTGGATCTTCGGTTCATTGTTGATCCATTATGATGATTGACGATGTATATTATAGTTTTGTTGGGCCACTCATTCTAATGGTTGTTGATATATGTTATTCAACAGATGACCTCCATGTATATTAGTCCTAGACATTGGGACTTCATGCCCTTTAAAAAAACTCCAAAACTCCTGAAGATCACGGTTTGAAAAGATCTGGACCATTGATCCCACTGGTGATAACCGATCATGATCACTTTCGCTATGATATCGTTAAACAATGGATCACCATATATATGGATCATGGATCCAATATAGATCATTGATTTGATTTTAATTATATTCCAAAATAACAAAGTGGGGCACCACGGAACCCTGATTAGTCCAAAACCTTGCTTCCACATGTCGTCTTTGGAGTGGGGCTCTAATGTTATCCTGACGTATCTCAACATCGGTACAATGGGAGTTTTATCACTTTCCAACTACCAGAACTCTCGATGGTCAAGTGACTCTATCAAGAGGACCTTGGATCTTTATTTTCATATCCACTTTGGGCCTTCTTATCTTCTTTAAGTCGGTTGGTGCCATGTGTACCAGACCAGCGGATCTCTATACCTCGGAGCATTGGAGTCACTTTAATATCACTCATAGATCTGAACTGAGAGATCTAATATTCACCATTGATATATATTCAAATTTTTACGACGAAAACCATATGTTTTGGAACCTTTGTTACGAGGAAAATCACTCTATGGCATGGGTTAAACCACAAAAAATGGAATGACTATAGAAATGAACTCTAATCTCAAGTATTCTATGTAAATGTAAATGCTCACAAGACAAGATAAAGAGCCTATGTCGTCTATATGTTTGATGAAGACCATCATTGAGCACTCGACTCAAATATTTATACTTGCAAATTGTCCTCAATAACCAAGATACACAAGCATATGGTGATAATATATAAAGTTGTCACATACAATATCATAATCCATTAGCATTCTTAACAAATACGCCCATGGAATAATAATTCAAATAGTTGCAAGACATCGATTGGATGAGAAAATAATATTTCTATTAAAATATGATCAACATAAGTATACAAGTGACAAAATTCCTATTGGCACAACGACAGACCCATGGTTCAACACTACAAAAATGCACCAACAAAACCCTAAATATCGGCCCTTTCGGCAACACCTGCAAAGCAGATGAAGTCTCACCCAAGGTAGAGGTAGGGGTTGTTGCAGGAATCAAGTGTCTGCAACCTTAGCTGGGACACAGATCCATGATTATAATACTTAACAGAGCACTTTAGCATCAACATTTCATCAATATTCAACCAATAAATACTGCACAAATAGAACATAGCATCGCATCATTCACTCATATCTGATGTATTTAAGCACTTTATCATAAACAAGCAGGTTATATCTAGTAGATCAAGCACTAAGAACCTTCATATAGGTAATATCTAACATTCTTACACATCATTAGCACAAAGCATCAACAGATTTATCTATCTCTATAAAAGCACTTAGCAAGAGAAGTTATAAACACATCAAGACAAGCACAAAGCAGAACAAGACAGTTATACATCCACCAACTCTTCTTCTTTATTGTCTTCAATCAATCAGTTACAAGCACAGAGACTCAAAACCCTACTTCTCCTAGGACAAGAGATCGGTGCACCTCGCTAGATCCTCCTTCCTTGCATTATAGCACAAAGCACTTCACATCCTATTACAATACCTTGCACCTAACTCTACAAGTCTCTCCCAGTATGTACAAAGCATATACAAACCATACTTGCACTTAGCACTTAGCTTATCAGGCTCACGTCACATAGATCCATTTATTCTTCACTTACATAGACTAGACATCTATTTATACATTAAAAAATAGGCCTAACCATGGGTAAACCCATGGGTCGACATCTCATACCCGTTACATAATCCAAAAAACCCAAAAAGGACCCAAAAAAGGGGTCGAGATCCATGATCCGTGCTTCATCTTGCGCTCCTCCTTTGATAGGTTTTCAAATTCCAAAAATAGGTCAAACATGACCAGATCCCTCAAAACTTGGTCAAGGGCCAACAGGCCCCCAACACTCACCTGTGACTCATCCCGCATCACTTTGATGTAGGAAGTTCTGCTTCGAATGCTTCGAGCTTGGCTCGAACTACTTCGACTTGCTACTGTGCTACAAGCTCTTGTTCAAAAAACTCTTGAATGACTGCACCATTCACAGGTCCTTCCAAGCCTTGTTCTATTGTGGTGCTAACCTGCTCTAGTTCTGCTCCGTAGCTCTCGAACTTTAAGAACAATTGGTAAGCCTTGTCTTGTACAGGTCGGAGTCTCTGAGTTACTTCCATAACTCTGCTTTGGATATCATGGATCTGTTGCTAGGTAGTTCGTTGCTCTTGAGATCTCTTCATTCTCTCCACAGCTATCAGAGATTTCAGCTGTGCCTGTAGTGTTTCTATGTGATGCTTCGCTTCCTAGAGCTGTGACTCCAGTGCCTACAGCTATGGGTTCTCGGTAAGTATCTGATATGTCTGGGCAGTACGATCAGTGAATTTCTTGCATTCTAAGGTAAGGTTATTTATCCTTTCAACTTTTCTCCTAGCAGTTGCTTCTCTTTGGTCCTTTACTTCCTGTGGTGTCTCGGGCACAGTGAGTAGTTCTACGTCTGTGATGCATTGCTGCAGATGCTGGATCACTTCTTCAAGTTGTGCTACTTGCTTCACAACTTGATCCTCTGCCTTTACTTCTATGACAGTCACAGAGCCCAGTGCTTTGTTGACCACTTCCTTCACTTCGAGTTTCTCAGTGAGCAATTGTTCCTTGCCTTGTTGTAGTTTTTCCTTTTCTTCATTGAAATTCACTTGGAGAGCACTCTTTTCCTGTTTGGTAGCTTGACATTTTTCTACAAGTACTCCCTATACTTGTACCAAATCCTAGTTGGCTTGCGTTGTTTCCTCTTGTGTTCATTGAAGGTGAGCTTCGACTGTATCAACGAGCCAATGGAGTTGGTTTGGCTCATCTCCCGATTCTGGTGTTCCTAGTGGTAGAGGTGCAGTGGAGACAGCGTGGCTAGACTGTAGTGCCTACTGAACCCCTTGGAGTTCGACCTCAATTCTATTGTACATCTCCTCCTGCTTAGCTTCTTGCTTCTTTGTTATCTCCAGCGAAGCATCGTTCAGGGATTCTATGATGAAATTGAAATCATTAGAGGTGAGGATGGTTTGCATCTTAGTTATAGGGGATTTTGATCTCTTCTAGGAGGAAGGTTTTGGGGGGGAAACCTTCCTTTTCTTCGAGGGGTCCTCCTCGTTTGTGGGCAGTGTTACTTCAACTTTCCTTTGTTCAGCTTCTGTGCCATCTATCTCTTCACCATCACCTCCTTTATTTGGTGACATGGAAGAATTCTTCACCGAGGCACTGCTTAAATCTTGTACTCCGTCAGTCTTCTTTGTTTTGCTAGGTTCGGGTGTATCCTTCATAGCTTCTGGGTTGTCGATGTCAAATATCTCCAAAGAGTCAACTGGAATAAGGAGGTCAACAAACCATTCCTTAGTAATCTCCTCTAAGTCTTCCTCTGTCGACTTATAATAGGATTGAAGTTGTTTCTTGTGCTCGTCGGCTTGCACTGTGATATAAATGAAATGTCGATCAACGATGAACTTCATCAAAGGCCTGAATCAATGTATAGTGTTCGGCGTCATGCGAGGCTCAGACTGTATGGCTATATTCAATTGATTGTATTATTTATGGAACATGGCATTTGACTTCCATTTCTTATTCATGTCACTTGAGTACCACAATGTACTAAACTTCGCGGTCAATGGTTCAAAAGGCTCGATGTCTGGGAAGGTCACACCTTCCGACATCTCCCAGGAAATGAAAGTGATCAGGATCAAGAGCTAGCTAAAATGGAATTCATATCCTTGATCTTGATCTTCTATGCAATCAAGTTCCAACTGGTTCAATAGGTACTTCACCCGATTCATTTGTAGGCCCTCCGCGCACTTCCCTGCGAGGTTGACTACAAAACCAATCACTTGGGTGGGTCTGTTCTTTCATACTAACTTCCCTGCAATCAACTAATAGGCGAGGCGGACTATGCCATTCTGAATAGAAGCTACCTTGTAGCCTTGCGTTCCCTTCTCGACATCGCCATAATTTTCCTTGATCCTTTGTGTGAGAGCGTGGTCCATGGATTTTCCAGGATAGAAATCCTGTGGGTCAGGTCCTTGCATACTCAAACATGTGATCTGATTGATCAATGTCAGATCAACTGTGATACGGTAGTTTAGCCACAAATATCCACCATGGTAACAAGACAACAACAACTTGACACATGCATTCACCTCTTAGTGTCTTCCGAAGTGGGAAATTTTCATGAAGTTGAGTAGGGTGGATTGTGCGAATTTATGGGTCCATGCTTGGGGAATTACCTTTGAGTTTTTCCCTTTTGTTCTAGTCAAATACTTATGTGGGGATAACATGTTGTAGACTTTTCGATCTTCAAGGTTGAAGTCACTAAACTTCAACACTGTGATCTTATCTTGGTCTTCTTGCACTGCGTGTATCCCCTTCGAGAGGTACGTAGCGACCAAGGCATACTCAAAATCTCTAGGTACGTTTTCACAGTTTACAACACCGCTTAAAGGTGGTATATATGTGGGTAAGATAGTCGGGATCAGTTTAGCATTCACTAAGTCATCCCTGTTCTTAGTTCACTTATCATAGGATGACCGAGATGGTCCTCCTCCATGAGCAGTGGATGGAGAGGCTATCAGTCATCTCATGGATGATGCGTGTATACTTATAGAAATCTACATGACTCTTTCAGTCATGAGGTCGATTAAAACTTTCTCAACAACTTTTTTTGTAGCGGTCAACTCGTCTGACATACACGCTCGGGTTTAACAATATCAGGTTCACGGGGTAGCTTAGACACAGTAATGAGATAGAGAGAAGAAGCATGATGATCACTGTATAAACTCAAATTAGTCTGTGGGATCAAATTCTCAATTGGAAAAAGTGTTCTCGATGCATGGTGTGGTGGGATAAATAGGTAACTCAACAATGGGTATGAGGCCTTCATTAACTCGGTTGTGTCCGTTATGGCATGGTCCCAACGGTCGGATGGTGATCTGGCTGGACATAAATGTATTTCTATTTGTTCGTAGCATTGATCTAACGGTTATAATGTCCCCAACGGCTATATTGCTTCGCCATGGCGAAGTGCCATGTGTCATTGTTCTGATATCCTGGCAAAGCTCCAATTTTGAAATTTTTCCTTATGTGAGGTTCCCTTTGAAGCCTTCTACAACTTATCGATCTTGGCTCTCTTCTTACTTAACTTTCTAGCCTTCTTTCCAGTGAGCTTTGTCTTGGTATTCCTTTGTGTTCGTGCTATTTTCGTCAATGTGTGAGCAAAAAGTGAGCACTTACAT